>UCOJ01001455.1:0-30468 GCA_900474305.1 Cecidostiba fungosa
AGTCTGCACATCCCCGAGAGAGATCCTTTCGCAATAATCAGCTAAACAATTAACGTGAAAGTCACGCTCAACAAAAAAAAAAAAAAAACTTGCCAACCAAAATCTCTCGGAGAAAATCCACGAAAGTCAAGCCGATATAGGTATACCTCGTCACAGTGACAGAGTGCGTCGTACGACTCAGATCGCAGGGGTCCGCATCAGCTCGCTTGTATACCCCCTACTTGGTGCAGTGGCGGCCTGTCGTCGGGCACACGCTCGTCGTGTCGCCCCTGGTGAGTCTCCTCTCCGTAAATTTCAGGCCACTCGCTGTGGGCTAGTTTATGCGTCCCGACGCGGGAGATCGCGCGCGACTCTTCGGCTCTCCCATTATAATGCACGCGTGCGCGCGTATATAGCTATATACGAAGAACCCCTTTTTCTCTCTTGTGTAGTCTACAGTAGGTATAAGCTTGTAACTCGCTGTGCTGTAATGTGGATCGGTCTGGGGAATGATGGACTATGGCGAGAGGACTACGGAGACTTGCAGAGGGACGGGTTATATTGCGGAGGAGACGATGAGATTGGGAAAGGTGTACCTTGCTTATTCGGTATATACTTATACGATACTTTTATGTTCGAGGGCGCTGGTTCATTGTTGCTGAGTTATGCCACGGGCCTGTGAGATGGTTCAGAAGTGTGGCTGGCTCTCGTTTGGAATATGGGATGGCTACTTTTGATTCTTTGGTGCTGGACTAGTATACTTGGTGTAGTAAGTTGCGCTGGAATGCTGTCGTTTGGGCGATGCTTCTTTTTTTTGGTATGAGAGATTGGGTTGAGCTTTTCTGAAATAATACAAGGTGAGATTTAGTATTTTTTAAAGATTTTGCAGTGAATAGTGAACGATTACATATTTCCGTTAACCCTATACAATTTATTTAAAGATTGATTTTTAAATTTGAAAAATAACATTTGGAAACGAACAAATTATTACTTTATTAAAGTTCTGACAGCATCGCGAAATTAAAAGAAAAAAAAACTACTGTCGGTGCATAATTTTTATATGTCTCTCGCTGAATAGGCTCAATAACAAGGCTTACAAAATGTCCACGAATAAATATTTCCAAATATACACAAATTATGCAGACGTTTAAATCCCACAAAAGAGTTTAAAAAAATTATTTCTTTACAGCACCCCTTAAAAACGTTGCCTCACCTCCGCACATACCATATATTTTTTATCGTTATACAGTGTTTTTTTCCGCACTTTATTACACGCGCATCCCAATAAACAACGAAACGAGCGAAAATCCCACAACGCTTCTTTTCTCACCCTCCTAATGCTTTTATAAATATAAACCAAGACAATTCCTCCGTAAACCACGTTGCAGCTAGATTTCCACCCGTAAATCATCTCCTCCGCAGAAACCGCCAACAAAACCGTCGTAAAGAAGCCAAGCATCCCTAAAAAAAATTTCATAACTTCACCTCGACTACTGCTGCAACGAAGAAGAAAAAAAATTTATATATACACACGTTTCGTCGGTCTCGGTATACCGAAAAAGCAACGGCCACACGCACAGTGGGCCCATAGCGGCCGCAGAGCCGCATAGTTCGCTAATTGCGTCTTGGGCATAACTCGTAAATCTCAGCTTCTGCTTCTACTGCTACCGTCGTATAACTTTATAGAACTGCGACAATGCAGTTTTGGCTGCAGCGGAAAATCTGTAGCCGAAGCAGCCCTATCTTGCGGTCGGCCGCAGCAGTAGTAGAAAGTTTTTCTTGCAGAGTGTAGTCCGTGTTGTAAATCATCTCTCGGCATCGCGGTGGACGGAAGAGCCTTTTTACGAGGTCGCCGAGGAAAAGGAAAAATGACGGGGCTGTTGTTTTATTGGTTTACGCCTTGTTGACGGACACTGGCTCGGGACCGACCGCAAACCAAGCGTTTTTAACCCTCTCCGGGAACTTTCGAAAAAAAATTTCTACCCGGCTTGGAAAATGTGCGCGTCTGGTGTAGATGTGTGTGGTTAGGGAAAAAAGAGGCTGTTAAAGGATTTTTTTTTGCAGCAGGAGTGAGTCGATTTTTTTTTTTTTGCGAAAGAGGCCGTTTTAGGTTCCGCATTTTTTTACAGTTTTTCCCGATGGTTATATTCTTGCGGGAGTTTTTTTTAGAAAAGGAGGAGGAACGGTTTCCGCTGCGACTGTTCGGGGAAGGATTTTTGGCATGTGGTTTTGGAAGATTTTTTTAAACAAGGAAGTGACCACGCCGGGAATATCGTATAATGCACTTTAGGAATACTAATATTTATCCTACAATTGATCGCATCGCGTCGTTGAGAATAATAAAATCCAGGTACGCCCTCAAGAAGCCACATGACAAAACTTTTCTCACGCACGTATTAGACGTAATTTTTTCTTCCTTCTTATACGCGTCCTGAAAAATTCTCTCATCAAAGACGTTAAGTATAGTTTTTTCTACGTGATCGAAGGACACTATTTACCGAAGCAACCCTTTGTCAGTCAGAAAAAAACGCAGTTCTATTACCAAAGACGACTCGAATTTATCAATCGACCTCGAGGGAAAAAAAGGTGTTTTTCTATAGTATGTGCGACGTTGACGGATTCGAATGCGTGTCCATTGTGATGACACACACCTGACAAATCGCAGGATTATACCCGCATCTTTCACGGACTCTCGAAAGATCGACGCGATTCAGCTGCCGCCACGAATTTTTTCTTATATAATACTTTAATATAACCTTTCGTCGGATTTCTTCTTTTTGTATACGACGACGACGTACACGGCTAATCTTGCGTCTGAATGATATAGATGAGACTGAGTTATGTGTGAACATCGAGATTTTTATCTAATAAGTCTATTTGTATTATACAAAATACAATAATTTGCTCAAGTTATTATAATACCTTATATTGGATTACTCATCCGAGTAATAGTTTGTTGACATTGGGGATAGGTCATTATGATACTCGGCCATAGTGGCAATAAACCAACTGCGCACGATTGACGTTTCGCACTCAGGCGAGAAACGCAAAGTTTACCTGCGAGGGTTGTCTCTCTACAATATTCGGTATTACCGCAGTTTTATTATAGCGCGCCGGCCGCCGATGTAAAATTTTACGACGTACAATCACAATAAACGCACGCACTTTCCCTCTCTTCTATAATGCCGAGATTTATGATTTGTGTAGTGCAACGAGGCTTGAGTATACTACTTGCGTTTACCCGGGGACCAGCAGTTATACTGCTCTACCATATAAGAACGGTATAAACAAACAGTTGTAAAGGGAACACTGTATAAATATTGATTATTACTCTTTTTGAAATCGAATATCATCGTTATACAAATGCGAGTATAAATTTACAATATAAAGTGTGATATAATGGTGACTATTTCTAAAAATAAATCTAAAGTATTCGCAGGACACGCACAATTAAAAAACAATTTGTTCTCCAAGTATACAGAAAGAGCGATGCGCATCTCCCTGCTTTCTAAATTCCTATAAAGACACAGCGCAGTGCAGCTTCAGAAAAGGGTTGAGTCCGTTTCTCACCTGAATATAAAGCGAGATCTCGACCAAGCAAATGAACGAGTTAGACCGAAGCCCATCTTTTCCGACAATCGTTCGCATCACGCAGACTCCGCTGCTGTATATACCCTACTCTAGAAAAACCAAAGGAGAAACGAGACAGGGTTGTAGAGCAAAAGTGAAAATCAGTTCTCCAGGCCACTACTGTACATTATCTGGCGAATCCCATCGCTCGTTTTTAGAGGAGGGGTGCGAGAAGAAATCGGGCCAGATCGCCGCAGTGGAGCTTCGTCAGACCTATGGCTAATCGCGGCGGGCTACCGGAATCACTCTCTCGTAGTCGAAAGTCAGTCAGAGTGAGTGAGAGAGAAGACAATGACGACCGAGTAACCCGCTTTTAAGCGACGTGGCCCTGACTCTGGGTCTCCGAGCATTATGTACGCTCTCTTCCACATTCACGCATATATTATAGTAGCTACCCCCGCATTGAGCTTTACGACCTACTGGGCACACGGTAGCTAGCCAAAAACGAGCTGGCCTGCCGCCGCTGATTTACGGCTTTCTCTCTCTCTCTCTCTCTCTCTCTCTCTCTCTCTCTCTCTCTCTCTCTCTCTCTTTCTCGTATAGGTGGACTACATAAATTTCTCCCCAGTGCGAAAAACGAGAAAAGGAGCTGCTGCTGCTAGTCTCCGCCGGGAGAGAAATTTTTCCTTTCTCTCCTATACTCTTGCCCGGTTTCTGCAGCGCTTCCTTCCGACTGCTACTGCACCAAGTGTGAGTGAGAGAGAGACTCCACTCCACCACCCATCGAGGCTTGCCACAACAATTTCTATGTTCACGATGTAGGTTACCGAAGCGAGCCTTTATTCTTAAGGCTTACCTACTGCTTTACTGCCCTACAATAAATCATTGCGCAGTCAGTAGCTGCCGCCGCCACCGCGGTGAGAGATGGAAAGCTCGCCGTCGTCGTCGTCGTTGCGCGCTGGTCCTACGACGTGTATATAGGTATATAACACAGGAAGGAAGGAGTCGAGAGATTTTCCTTTTTCGAAAGTATAGTCGGAAGCAGCAGCAGCTCAGGATTTAGGCCATGAGGGTTGTTTTTCCATGGGAAAGCTCGAAGGAGACTTGTGGAGAAATCTTGACGCGATGTCAGAAAATTTAAATGCCTTTTGAATTGACTTACTTTATATCACTAATATAGAGATCTCACACGTTTATAGAGTTTTAGGCAGGGCTTTTTCGCATAGGCACATTCCTATTTCCCTCATCACTTTAAGGCGCGCAGAATTTACATAATATATGTGCCACCTGTGCCAAAACAGCCTAGAACTTCGAAGAATGCTTAATTTAAATGTTAATCCTATTATGACTCACAAAAATTTATTCTAGGTCGAAATAGACGCAAATAATTTTTCCTTTCGCTAATACGCTTGCAGCAATTCATTTCTATGAATGTCCATGCTCACTGCTATCACGGCGGCAGTGTGTAGTAGTCAGACCTTCATTTTCATCCACTCACAGAAAAAAAGCCGACAAAATCTCTTTACACACACACACATCAGCTATATACCGTCACAGACATTAATATTCGTTAAAGGCCATCGCGAGGCCAACGAACAAATTCGTTATTGTCCTCTCCCGCCTATATACATACACACACATAAGCCGCCAAAAAGCCGTTCATTGTCCGACTATACTGTAAAATCACACGCGCCACTATACTCGTACACATAAAATTTTTCCAGCCAACTGAAATCCCACAAAAGCGCAACGCGCGTTAACACTTTGCCGCGGGTGATGTCGTCCCTTTACCAATATAATATAAATTAACCGTCTCACCGACTCGTGAGAATTGTAAAAAAAATGCCTGCATATAATATGTCACACCCCCGCGCGCGCGCAGATTTCCGGAGAAAAGTGTACACAAGTTTCAAAGACGCTCGTGCGCATATTACATACATATATAGGGGCGTATATATATTAGGAGAATCGCGCGCTTATCGTAACAATGCACCCGTGGGATTTCGAGAGTATTGTGTATATAATATGAAAACTACGTATATATATATTCGAGGCGTGAATATTGTAGCAGTGTGATCGGAACTGAACTGCGCTGGGCGCATTCAGTCGATTCTAGACGAGAGAGTAAATTATTGCTAAATACCGACGGCGACGAACGGATGCGGGCTGTATATATACGGTGTGGGATACTTCGACTGCCAAATTGGCCCGATGCTCTCGTGCAGCGCTGATGAATCGATTGTGTTCTCTGTCGCGGCAGGCTGCTTTTCTTTTGTTTGTTTTCGGCTGTCGGGCGACTGCTTATCCTGTTAATTTCGAATCTGTTGTGGCTATAGGAGCTTCTGCATCAGCGGGGATGTGGATGAGCGTATGACCGTTGAAACTGTGATTTGTGGAAGTGTACAGTGACTTGTTAGGATTTCTTATTATGTTTTTTTTATTTAAAAAATTTATACGCGCTTAGTCTTTGTTATCCTCGAGTATTTTCTCCACCTCGTCGACCTCTTCTCGCTTTGTTACACCTATAAAAATTAATTAATTATTTAAGTTTTTAAATGAGTTAACTATATATCTATATAATAATTCTGATGATACTCACTGCAAAAAGGTGGCTCTCCAGACGTCAGAACGAAGAAAGCTTCGTCGTTGCCTCTGTAATAAGCTTCGCTGTTTATACCCATCTCGATGCAACTCTGTGGATTGCACGAGTTCCAGAGCATCTTCTCTGCGCTTTCCTCGGTCATGTCCCAAGGTTTTGCCCAGAAAGTGCAATTCTTCGTGATCGAGTTGACGATCGATTCCGTGAAGTACATGTGAGACTTGCCGTGACTGCATATCGTTTCGTCTATTACTGCAAGTTGTATATTTTTTACGTTAGATCATTGTATGAAGTAAGCATAAATAACAAAATTATTACCATTTTTCGGCAATTTTATAGAATTAGGTAGTATGAAATTCGATACGGAGCAGCCGGGCTGCTGTTTGCCGCCGTTTGGATAAAAATCAAAGTGACCTGAAATTCAGTATATTACTCGATCATTAATCAATAAATCTATACAAACCAAATTTAATTCTACCAACCTATAGGCTTCAGCAGACCCAGTCCCTCGGTCAATGATTTTTTAGCGTTCGTGTGAATGATATCGACAAAAGGAGCATCGCCCCTGTCGAGTTTTAAATTTTCCTCGGTCTTTTCAAAGCAAAGTTTCGCCGGATCTAAACCGGTTATTCGCTGAATTTTCCAGTCGCCATTCCTCCTCTTTATCTCGTACGCTGTGTAGCCGCTGATGTGCGAGCCGAGACTGTGGCCTATAAAGTGCAGTGGACCCCAATTTTCTTTGGGGATTCCTTGTTTTTCCAGAGCTGTAGTGCTTACGTCGTGCAGGAATCTGTAAAAATTGAGATGGTTGTATGAAGAGTTATGAGAAATGGATAATTAAAATATATAATTACGTGGCAATCTGGTTTCCAGCGGTTTCCGTACTCCGAGCTACTTTGAAATAATTTATGGCGAAATGTTCACCGCTCCAGTCGACGGTGATAACGTTTGCATCGCCCTATAATAAAAATTCAAACGTTATATCGTTATAAAAATGTATAAGGAAAATATTCAACGAAAAATCACTCACTAATTTGAGTAAAGCATCTTCCATCGGAGGAATCCAATCAGCCTGACTATTCGATAAAAATCCATGAATGATGAAGAAAGTTCTGCGTCTGATATCGAAGTCTATCTTTTCCAAATCTGACTTATCCAACTCGGTCAATTCTCTTCTCTCGCTAATTTTGTTGCTTCTGATGTAAAACTTGACTTTGACATCCTCAGTGCTGTTAGCATTTCCTTTCAGCCACGTCTCTAACTTCTCAGAAATTTCGGGTCCCAAACCGAAACAGTCGTGCACCGCAGGCTTGTCGTCTTTCTTATCAGGTTCTACACAAAATTAAGCATTCACACTCTATTATAACATTATTTTTCAAAAACAAATTTTACACTCTCACCAGGTTTCTCAGGCTTCTCCGGAGTACCTCGTAGTGAATCGAACACTGGTTTCAGGTAAGGACGAGACACCTCGACAACGACATCTCGTAGAGCACCGAGGAATTCGAAAACAGCTTGCGTGAGTTTGGTAAAACGTTGCCATCGTTGACTCGGCGATCGTCGCTGTCCATCGACACTCTGCAAAGAGACACCGAGTATTAAAACTAGCAGCAGAATCGAAAGCTTCTTACGGTCGTGCATGTTTTCACGAGTTTCGCTCTAAACTGACTTAGCAAAATTTTTTCGTACTTAATATGAGGAAAAGGCGTGTACGTCATCGAGTCACGTTTGATATTCCTGGAGAAAAAGAAAAATGTCAACAAAACTTTTCAGTTATTGTATCTCGCGCACGATATGTCACACTTGCATAATATATATAGGCATATACGTCATTCGCACGTAACATCTCGTTATGAAAACAATAACCGAAAAGTCAATAATCATGCGTGAGCTTCAGAAATTCCAATAGATATACGCACAAATAATTATTAATGTATAGGCCGCGGTTTATCTCGAGCCCACAAGTAATTTACTGGAGGAAAAGGACGTATAAAACTTTACAATCGCAGTATACGGATGTTTTGGGAGTCTGTGGCCGAAGCTATGTATACATTCAGAATCTTTCCGACTGGCGAATCTCGGGAACACAGTAAATCATAAAACTCGGATTTATGGGTCAATTGCAGTATGGCTTTTGACTCACTCCCTCTCAAAAGGGAGTCTCTCCTCTGCACTTTCTCCCTGGTGGTAGCGGCGGCGGTTTCTGTTTACTTTGAAAGTCTCTCTCTCTCTCCTCTGTTTTCGAGACTTTCCGACCTTTCACCTGGACTATCTGCCTCCTTAATTTGCCTTCTTTTTTTCCCCACATTTTTTTCTTCTCGCTTCGCTGGGGATGTTGTCGGTCCTCACGCAATACTGTTTACCTAGGGGGTCCTTATTTTTTTTTTTTGCTCTAACTTTCTTCGAAACTTTGCTCTTGTTAGACGTAAACCACGTCGATGCAAAAACTGTGATTGTTTACAATGTTTATAAAAAAAATTCTCGTTTCGCATATCTACTTTTATAATTTACGAGCAAACATGCGAATCGACATGAGCTTTTAAATCACGTCCGAAGGCTTTCAAGTATATATAACCTTTTGAAATCAGGAAAATCCTCTTTATAAATCACGAAAAGTTGCGTCAGGGGTTG
This sequence comes from Cecidostiba fungosa, assembly GCA_900474305.1. Lineage (NCBI taxonomy): Eukaryota > Metazoa > Arthropoda > Insecta > Hymenoptera > Pteromalidae > Cecidostiba > Cecidostiba fungosa. Next base: position 8,780 of record UCOJ01001455.1, read on the forward strand.
CGCGTATCCGAAATTTCCGATATTCGACTATACCTCTCTCTCTTGTGGTTTAGAGAAAGCCACAACGACTCGGTGGCAATATAAAATTGCGCGCAACGTGTTTACACCAGCATAAGACCGCACGTCTTCCATACAAAAGTCTACGGACGACCCGGCGACATCATAAAATTCTGAGGGATTTATGAGCGTCAATAATACCGTCCGCAAACTCTCCGCGCCAAATGTTACGCAAAACTGCGTCTTCCTTGAGGACGAGGATCCGTTAAATTTTTAGCCGGCTGTTTTTAGCGCGCACTATATATAATACCGTAATTTTTGTAGAACCGTTTTAAAACGGAGCAGTTTTCTCTCGAGGGTCCCGTTGTAAAAATCAGGGCCATATCTCTCGTCTCCGTAACTGTATCGATTCTTTTAAGAAACAGAGAAAAAAAGCTGCGGCCAAGGATCTGGAGTATATATACACGAGCTGTAAAAAAAACGACTGTTTTAGCGCAATAAATTAAGGCGAAAACCATCGGTAAAAATATACAATAAATCCTAGGGTAACAAGCTGTTGATATATTTTTTTTTTTTTTTTTGCAAGGTCAGAAAAATTCTGTATCCATCAAGCTCGTTAAACTCTCGATAGCGAAATTGCCCCCCTCGACACGATTGCTGTTTTATACATAAGAAAAGTGTGCAAAAGCAGCACATGTGTGTGTGTGTGTGTGTGTATACATAAAAGCAAAAGGGATTCGTACGTGATTTCTGGATGAATGACAGAAGCTAAACGCGATTATGATCTCATTTTGCGCTTTCACGGGGGTGTGTGCGTAATAAACTCGAGTGCCGGGACTCACGTCTCGTCGGCCGAGACACGTGCACACATCCCAGGACAAAAGTGATATCGCGTATAGTATCGATGCTCTCTCGCGCGAGGTCACGTGCGAGCGACGCTGCCACTTCATAAAAATATATGTAGTGTTGTCGGGGACGCCGTTTGATGTTGAGTATATATAGAGAGAGAGAGAGAGCTGGGAAATGGTGCATGCTTGCGCATGTCGAGGAGTCTTTATTAGATTTGGGGCTTGTATTTTTGCTTGTATATCGAAAGTTTTCTGTTTATTATTAAAATGCTCGGTGTCAAGTTATTCTCCGCGATCAATAATATACACGAAAATAGAACGTATATCCAAGAAGAAAAACTTTCCACTTTTCCCACGCGCGCGCACATCATCAGAAATCCAAAGTCCCAATAATTCGAAAACACACACACACACAGACTGTTACACTACCCCCTCCGTATATAACAGTAGGGCGTCGAGGTGTCGAATTTGAGAAGAGCTCCGGGCACAGGCTTGTTTGTTTCCACTTTTCCAGAAGAGGCGTAGAGCGTTATTTGCAGCGGCACATAAGGGTTGCTATACACGAGCACATACACACACACACACATCAGTCTACGACGACGATCGACGTGGACGACGGCAAACTGGAGCGGGAATAACGACCTTTCGCCACTGCAGCCGCCTCTTGTTTCAGGTCCGAGAAAAAGAAGTAGTCGCAGTGCGGCTCTGCGGTAATAAACGAGGCGTGAGGACATATAGGTATACGTGGAAGACTGAGAGAGAGCGAGCCGTGTTTTCTCACAGAGATCTTATTCTTTTTACTGGATTTTCTCGAGTCGTAGCCTCTTGGAACTGTCCGCTTATAAATAAGGAGACGAGCGTGTGGGAGTAGTGAATGTATAAATATATTTTTTTTATTACATATCAATATCCCATCGACATTATGGTCAGAAAAAAAAAATCACTGTTGTCGGTACTTTGGTCGAATAAAAAAAAGAAGGAAGGGGTAAAATAATAACAGTCGAGAGAAACGCGTGTGAAATCGAGGGTCGTGACTGCTGAGGGTCGCTGCGCGAATAATTGAGCAACGATGAAGTTATCAACCCCCGTGTACTCGGAAGCCGCAAAGAGACAAATCACCGGGTACAAAGTCGCGCGCGTGACGCAAACGACATTGTACGCAGACACGATGCGACGAGCAATGATCGAAACTCTCCCTACGAGATTCTCTATACACAGGGGTGAGAGAACTTGGCTGTCTGTGTATATATATACGATTCTGTATACTTGTATATATACACGGTCAGTTCCCAAGCTCTCAACCCTCTGGTAGTTGAGCCCCACATAACTGGGGAGACGATGGGATGTTTTGTTATAATTTTGCCCGAAATCGCAGAAAATAGTGCGCGTATATGCGCGGGATTGGATTTATTATGGGAAACTACTCTCCGGCCTGTTACATATTACATTTTAAATCGATCGATATAATAACGATGGAAAAATCCTTTATACCAGAGAGAGAGAGAGAGAGAGCGTCGAGTAATCAATCGCGAAAGCCTTTGTTATCCCACAAAACGAGAGAAAGTCTGGAAAAAGCTCGGAGAAAAGGCTATATACCTCCCGCGCGCGCAAAGTTCTCTCTCTATACAGAGAGGAGAGAGAAGTGCCAGAAGCATTTTCAGCGACAAACACGCGCCGACTGCAGCAATCCGCAGTTGTGCTACAGCTACAAAGCTGTCGCGTACACAGCAAAAGCTTTCTGGTCTACTGTAACAAGTTTTGCCTCGAAGCTCGACGTCGACCCTGTCATTAAACTCCTCGTTATACTCCTCGCTTCAACCAACTCTCTCTCTCTGCAACGTTATTGGTTACATTACCGATATCGCGCGTCCCTCGTGTCACGCGCTTATATACTATGTTACTGCAATCGTGGTGAACTGCTACGGTCGCGTTCGGCTCGACTGACGAGGAAAACAACGCAAGCGCGCGATGCCGATTTTCCCCGGGATTCGATATGCCTCCAGCTCTTTTTCCCGGGCTTTTGCGTTCGTTCGTTATGTATTATTCGTTTTGGCGTGTGTTTTTTTTTCTCTTTGGCTGATGCGTGCGCGAATCGAGAGTGACTCGGACGGATATATTTTTATTATCGAGAGAGAGAGCTGTGTTTTTGTGTTGTTTTTTTTCGTGCCGATTTTTTGTTGCGGAATCGGTTTCGCTTGGAATATAATACGTACAGTTTTTAAATATGGGTAGAGGAAAATGAAAAATATATATTCTCGTCGCAGGGATATATTTGTCTTTATATTGTTATTGTTACGTGATTATAACAATTTTTGTCATAGATTTATTTAACGAGTAAAATAGAAACAAGCCCATCAGAGCGAAAAAAAAAAAAATTATCCACAGTCCTTTGTACAAGAGTTGCCGAAAAAGCGCAGCTCGTAAGGACCGAATTTTAACAAGTACAATCTCCAAAAAATGCGCACAATTAAGCTTCGAGTATACTTGTCTCTCTATCGCTACAAAGCCATCGCACCCGCTCAACAGGATAGCCGGACACGTGGCAGCTCGCTATATATGTATATATAATACACATAGCATGTGGCGAAAATAGAAAAGGGGGACACACACACACGGCAATTTTTCGTCGGTCGGCGCGAAAACACTGGGACACATCGCCGAGAGAGCTGGACTAAAAAATAAATAAAGATAATGAGGGTGGGAGGACGACGGGAAAATAGAGAGTCGTTAGCGCGCGTGCGGCGACGTGTCTGTTATTTTTGCATTAAAATCGTTACCCCCCGCGAGCTCTCTCAGAGAGCTTCGTCTACTCTTTTCACGGCTCGACGAACTGCTGGTAATCAGGATAATTGTCGCGGAAAATGCTATGCTGCTCTATGTATACAAAGAGAATATAATCTCTACGCGTGTATGTCTATACTATGCGTAGTGTATTATATGTGCCGGAGAGACGTCAAAATAATTAATGTGGGTTATAATAGTATATATGCGCGAATTTGCTGCGTTTATAACGATGCTCTTATCTGCAGTGATTATATGCGTTTCTATATAATTGTCAAAGGAAATATAGAAACTTTGTATAATTTTAGAATATTCGTTGTTCTAAAATTGAACGATTTATTTCTAGGATGAGATTTTAAATGTTAACTGAAAGCTAGAAGTATTTTCACAAAGGAAATCGTTTTTACTAAATCAAATTTCACGCTCGCTGTTTGCGCGTGTACCGACGTTTTCTGGGTGCTATTTACGCTCACTTTTTTTCAAACGCGCTGTTTCCAGTAGTGTGTGTGTCACGAAAATAAAGAAGCATGAAATGGACTCTTTTTGAACTTTAACCGCCTTGTATTCCGAATCTTGTGTATAATTGTCGCTTTCTTTCAATTGAAAATTCAGAAATATTGTATATCCATCCATTTTTTTTCATTTACGTAACTATGTGTTCCATTTTATTTTAATTAAAATTTACGAGAACCTACTATAAAACAGATTTCCGAGCGTATATAAGACATGCATATAAAAGTTACGAAAGAAACTGACACATACATAGTTCCAACCGAGTCAAAGAGATCGGAGATTAGCATTTATTGTCCCCGTACTTTTTTTTTTACTCCTTTACTATATACTTCCTTTCAAAATCCTTCTACAGCGTCATATCACACCGCCGTAAACCTCTTTGAGATCCGAGGTATTTCTATACACTGTCTGCTTAGCGGGAAATCAATCGTTAAATTCGATCCTGAAACAGAACACAAAGCGACTCTTGTGAAACTTTTATGGGTGTAGAAGACACTTTTTTTAGAAATAGTTACACTTTTTCCTTTCAAAAAGTTTCCATCCGCCTCCAAGCTGGATGTAGAAAAAAAATCGCATTGTGCAACTTTATTGCTCTATAAACGAATAAACCTCTTCACGACGCTCAGCATCGATTTACAATCTATAATAAAAAGTATATCCAAAAGTCCCGCTCGTAATTAAAAAAAAAATCTATAACGGTATTAACTTTTCGTATACATTCACAAAGGCGAGTATACACATTCCAAAGTACTCGAAAGTCCGCAACAGATACTTCTTCGAATTGGCACATCTTCATCTGGCGTCAACAAAGCTGAAAAAAAAAAACACAAAAATAGCGAAAAGCCGCAACTTCAAACACCATCCGCCGCTAAAAGAAAGCGCAACAATGCTCTCTGCACTCATCCGATCGATCAATAAGAAACAACTGTGCGACGAGCTTTGAAAACTACACACACACAAACCTCAAGAAAAAGAAAAAAAAAAGAGCCATCTTACGCGCGCCTCCGCTCGTTAGCGGAAGAAGAAAAGCGTCGGCAGGTGACGGCGAAGAGTATAGTCGGTTCGCCGAAAGAAATCGCCAGGAAGTCGATTTACGAGGACGAGCGCGTGCAGATGCGGTGTTCTATGTATATACAAGCGCCAGGTGAAAAAGAGAATCGGAAAAGCTATATGGGCGCGTGTGGGTATATATAGGATACAAATAGGGCCTTTGCACGTGGCTGAATGGACGGACGCGTGCGCTTTGGTTCAGTTTGACGTCTTATTCACACTTTGTGACTTGCGGACTGCTTGTGGGCCCGCAGAGCCTTCTTTTTTTTTCTTCTTAAATTCCTTTTTGTAAGATGCGCGCACGCGCGACAGGTAGTCGCGGATGCACGTTTTCCTATTGAATTGTATTAGGATATAATGCTTTTTTCCGGAGGTGTTGGAGGATGTAAAATACGCGGCTGTGTATTATGTAGCTTGAGTTCTTCGTATTGTGTGTTAGGATTTTTCTATTCGTCGGTTGTTTAGGAAGTATTGCAGACTCTTTATACATCTGCGAGGGCTGTGTTGAAGCTTTGTAATTTATATAGTGTGCCGGATATGGGAATAATAAATAAATGATATATAAATAAGAATAATAAATTCTATCTGTACGATGAAAAAGCCGAAACTCAAAAAAATAAGAATTCCAAGTCAGGCAGTTACAGCACGAGCGGCCCAAGTAGACCCAACAAAAGGTAGTTTTGGTATAGGTGACATACCGATATGTATGCACTGGGCTAGTACGTTTAAGGTGAGGGAAATAGTAAAGCGCTTATGCGCCACCTATCTTCGTTGGCCAGAGACATGGAGAGTTTAAGAGGTGGGAGAAAGGGCCAGTCCAAAACTGCTTAATATGGTTTTCATATATCGCTGTTCACAGGTATTACGCACAAATCAAAATTAATTTTAGATTAGACTCACAATAGTTTGTTATAAAAGATTTTAGATGCATAGCTTAACAGTTGTTGAATTTTGTAACAATAACGAAGTACATGCACTTTTGAACGAATAGAATGATGACCACGTCTTTAAAAAAATGAAAATGCAATATATTTTCTCGAATAATAAGAATATCACTACACAGCACGGAAAATTACATTTCCATTAGAATCGATCTTACATTCGACTTAAAAATAAATCAGCCGGAAGCCATGTATACTACGACACAATGCCGTACCTAACACCGTCCACAACAATCGAATTTGGTCCACGCACGAGTATATGTATAGCCCAGCGGTGCTCGTGTGTACCTACAAATTGACTGCAGCAGGGCAGCATGGCATAGAACACGCGTATATATTTTGCTCTCGACGATCCATCACCAAATCTATATACCTATATGCACCAGTATAGTATATAGCTAAGGGCGATCCTCGACTAGAGTTCGGACAGGAAGAAAAAAAAAAGAATTGGATTTAGAAACTAGGTCCGAGAAGCACAGATATATACATGTATATACGTACACCACACGGGACGGGGCTGGTATTTAGACGCTGATCTCACGTGGCGAGACATCTGTCGCGCGCGAGAGACTACAGGGCACCGGCCCGACACCCCTTGATGTACATACATACCAGCTTTCGCTGAAGTGCGCTGCTGCTGTGTTGTATACAACCCGCGCGCGCGTGTGTATACCAGCTTGATGTACAATGTTGTAGTAAGCAAAGTTTTTCTGGTGTATAAATATTTTTTAAATCTCAAGAAATTTCAGTTTAATAACCGCTATAAATAATATTCAATCAAAGATTATTACCTTTACGTTATCGCGTGTACTTGTAACAAGGACGATCCATCAACAGACGCATACCAGCATCGCTATAATACATTTTCACTGCAAGTTTCCCAGTCCATGAATCAATCCTATCGTACACACGACAGGCGCGCGTCACTCGTCAAAATCTCAGTAAGAGTATATACTATAGTCTCTCTCTCTCTCGGAAGGCGACGAAAAGCAAGAAGCTGCGCGCGTACAGAAACAAAGAGAAAGCGAGACGAAATCCAAGACAATAACATCTCGTCGAAGAAAGTGCATAGAGAGAAAGGCATCTCACTCTCTCTCGCGCGCGTGCGCTTCTATACTGTCTGCGGGGGTTCCCCGATTTACATAGTAGTAGAGATCCATCCTGATGGTATATATCGCGGCTCGTTATACACGTGTCACCTTAACGCAGCTCACCCGTTGGGTGTATTATAAGCAAAAACGCTGAGGGGCACACACGAGCGGTCCACGTGTTTAGAAAGCGAGATAGGTATATATATATGTGTGTATGCGGTGATTATAATACGTCCGAGAGAGAGAGAGAGAGTCTATTTAGAGCTCGTTAGCGGTGACAATGCGCCGTCGCCAGCTGATCCCCGGTAACGAGCTCGAGGAGACTTTTGTGCGAGGGCGTAAATCCGCGCGCGAGAGAGAGAGAGAGAGAGTCGGGGTTTTGTGTGTGCTATACTCGGATTATTATATATACGTACACGTGAGTAGTAGTCTATGTGATGCGGATTTGCGAGAGAGACTACAGAGCGATGGGGTGATAATTTGGGGAAGTGTATAGTGGATTTAAGGATATTCGCGTCGTTCTGTATATATAAGAGTTTGCAAACATTTGTATGCTGATTATTGCAATTTCAATCGTTCAATACAACAAAGTCGGTTGTTGTGTCACTTTTGGTATATAAATTATAACAGCAAAGCGAGAATAACACACGGACGATTATTTAAATCCAAAGATACCGGTGAGAAGCTAAATAGAGGATGCTGAAAATAGAGCTGAGGGACTTAAGACACGTACTGAACGCGAGTTACGAGCCAATTAGCAGACTCGGGATGTCAGTTAATGTATTTACGAAAGGCTTAACAACGAATGGAGCGTCAACTTGCGTCTGTTTGTTTAAGATGCCGTGTGCGAAAACTAATTAAGCCTTAGGATGTGCTGTGTAATAATGACTTTTACAACAAGCGTTTGAGAAACAAATACAACTTTTGTTTCGAAATTTTTTTTTTGTAGGAAATACCATTGTATTTCACCACAGAATTACAATGATACAGGCTTTCATCAGGGCAACTATTATTACACAACAAAATATTAGTATACACTCGATTGAAAAAAAAGCTCAGCACCCCAAAACACAGCTATTTCGGTAAATCCAGCCGCTTTTTTCCAATCGCAACACTGGCGATAATTCCTCTATTTCCAGAGTGCACTATACGGGGCTAAACAAGCATTAATCCACCTCCTTAAAAATTATGACATCCCAAAAAGCCAGCTCGCACACATATGGAAAACGTTACTACACATACATACTTTCCTTCCTCCTGATGATCCTCCCTGATTAATGCTCGGCGTAGCTTTTTGTATATAAATACTCGTCGGCAAGGTGTGTGCGAGGGATTTAACGAAATGTAAAACAGCAGCGGATTACTCGACTGGTTCCGGTGCATCTTTCCTTTTGATACACGTGCGGACGGTTAACCGGTGTGTATTAAGCGCTGAAAGCTCGTAATTTATCGAGGCTAACGTGTGAAGTACACCTTATGTGTGTGTGAGGACGAGAGAGAGGTTTCGAGGAGGGTAATTCGATTCGTGGCATATGGTTGTTTTTCTCGACTTTTTTCTCGGGGTATATAAGTCGCTTTACTTCCGAAGAGGCGGTTTTGTTGTTTTTCGGGGAGTGTAGAGGAGGCGTGCGAGGAAATCAGGCGTGTGGGAGGACTAATTTTGTGTCGATTTGTTGTAATTGGTTTGCATGGGAAATGGTCTTGAAAAAAAAAACAGTAGTAAATCAAGGCTGTACTTTTTGTAACTACATAAGATATCGAGGATTATTGAAGATTAATCCTAGAGAATTATTAAAACGGCAGAAAATATTGTAGAGCATTTAGTTATGTATATAGGTAACAAGCGTGCATAATGCCGAGCGCTTTGGTGAAATAAAATTTCATGGTATGAAATATTAGAGTAACGCATCGGCAATTAAATTGACGGAGCAAAAAGAGTAGTGTGTCGAGGGAAAAAATGAATTCCTGTATACGCGAGTTTACAACGAGCGTGGCTAATACGCTTTAAACGCGTACATCCCTCTATACTATACTCGTATATTTATAACCCGTTTTTCATTATTTATCGAGAGCATATGCCGGTGTGGCTAATAGGCGCGTCATCTGCGCTTCTATTTCAGTGTATATATAAGAGGACGGCTAGTCAGCAAATTTTAAAATGATTTTAAAATTAGTGTCACGCGATCCTTCCGGTTTTCACGCTAATTGATGGGCGATGAGCTTGCGAATAATGTCATAATTCTCTATAACGTCTCAATTATTTATAACTTTTTCTCGAGTGCATCACAATACCCAACAATACCGAATAATCTCCACTACACTTTTTCCCAGTAAAACAAGACCTTCGCGCCATGGAACGATCATCACCCCTTCGCCAAGAAAAAAAAATCAGCCAGAAGAAGAAAAAAAAAGCTCGAACAATTACGCAAGTACGCGGCTAGAAGCGCATCAATGAGCGGCAACGGTCAGCTGCATCACACACAGGGATGAAAGGTCAAGCCGATGAGGAAGGTGGCCACGACTATAGGCGGTCTCCTCTTTGCAGCACACGCGCCCCGAGACGTCCTCTCTCATAATCTATACGGCTGCTAGGACTCTCGAGACCTCCGCAGCGGGTGTTAGCCCGAAATTGCGCGTTAACGTGTGTCCCTGCCATAGTACAGCCGTGACTGTCTTCGGGAAAAAAGGAAGCGTGTATTATAACTATACGTTGCCCAGCAGGATGATGGGCGGCAGCGCACGCCTATGGAATACCGAAATAATAGAGGATGGAGATGTACTGCTGCTGCTGGCCTCGTGTCATGTCCGAGGGGTCGTGTGCTCTTTGGCGGATGTGTACTGATGCGAGCTGAGAAAAATTGATTTTCACGCTGCACGGCAATTTTTGCGCTAATGCGCGACGATTATTGGTAATGAATCGTTATTGCAGATCGGTATTGCTCTGCTGATTTATGCTAATGGCTGTTCGCTTTGTTATTTTGATGCTTATGGGTCGTATTTTCAGGCTATTTTGTGAGATGCGTACCGAGGAAAATTGTTTACTTCTGCTGAAAATTGTCTACTACTGTCTGAAAAGAGTCTACTACGTCTGCAAGCTTTTTTTAAAAAAATATTTATAATTCTATAGAAACAGATATTTTCAGCGTCTAAATCCACGAAGGTGCAACACGTCACTGTATATACGCAAAGAAACCAGAGCCTGTCAAAAGCGTATAATATCCGGATCGCATACACATACAAAACGAAAATCCACTTATTTGAATGATAATCCGGAATCCCCGAAAGCGTCGAAATATAATAATAACTCCCCGCATCGGAATCTCCTCTCCTCTCCCCTCTCCGAAAAAAAAGTGACATCCCAAAGTCACTCCCCGAAGTGGGATTACAACGACAAAAGTCGTTTTTATAAAAGCCACGACACCTTCGAAAGACATACTATATACTACTCATTCTTGTGAGCTGCTGCAGTCACCTATTTACACACACAGAAAAATTCAAAAGCAATCAGATATACATTGTGTGACGAAGCTCTCCGACTCTATATATCCCGCGCGAGTGAAGGAGACATGCAAATTGAGCCGACAATGTAAAAACGTGCGCTCTTACTTCCGAAAATTTCGTTGAATGATCAGCGGATGATCCATCATCAGCGGGGGTTTCGAGGACACGTATATATGAAAAAGCTATGGGAAATCCGAGTAAGGTCTTGTATAGTCAAAAAGTACAAAGTGGAATACGTTGGTTTCGAATAACCCCAGGTATATACTCTTACACACGGGTATGTGAATAATATAATCTGTACAGATGTATCTTCCTTTGCAAAATTGCCTTTCTCCTTATTTTTCAAGCTATAGAGTATATATTCGTACGAATGCGAGAGAAAACAAGCATGTGGCTGTCCGAAATGTATTTTTTCAAACATATATCCGCTCTCGATTCTACTACAATATTTACTCTGCTCAAAATTTATCTCTCTCTCACGCCCAAATTAATCAGCGCTTCGCACTTCAAAGGAACAAATGTTGCTCGGTTTACAGACACAGCCAAAGTTTGTTTTCTTCGCATCGGCTCTACTACTACTGCTACACTACGAGACGAGTCTTTCTAAGAATCTTTTTGCAGTCTAATCAGACCACCACCAGCTACTACTGACACGTAACACACGCAGCGTTTGCTTGATATTGTATATCGGGTTCTTTTTAATCTTTTGCCCCTTTGCCGCACTTGAAAAAGTATACAATGCGATTCTCTTGCTACAAACAGTCCATCTCGTCGCGGTTCTCTGGATATTTGGTATAAGCGTAAAATTTCGTTGTGTACTATAAGTGAAAGAACTTGAATATTACATAGATTTTTCCTAATTACACAACATTATCCTATCGATTATTTACACTCGAATTGTAATAAGTGTCACTTATGGTCGTGAGGAAACTGAAGAAGCAAATATTTGTACGTGGGCGCGATATATTCCTAACGATGTCAAACGAAAACACAGTCTCTCTTTTGGATCTTTGAGAAAAAAAAATCTCGCACGCAGGTCAGTATATACACATAATTAGCCGCAGCTGTCCGCACGCGTAGGAGAGAAAAAGCGGAAAGAAAAACAGCTCGCGTGCGCCACACTCTCGTTTTCCGGCGCCGCTAAGCAAACAGCACCGGCTAACGCTATATAGTTTACACTGTGTCTTCGAAATGTTAACCAAACAGACTTTGAAAACCGCCGCTGATGCCACTATCTCGAGGCTACTGGATTTTGGAATTTCGGCTCTTTCTCTCTCTCGACTTCTGTGGAATAAAAAGACCGGATATATATCGAGAAAGAGAGAGAGAGAGAGAACGTGAGAAAAAAGCGGTGCTTCGAATTTTTTTACGGGGAACTTGGACAGGTTTTATCTTCGTCGACGACCCGGCTTTTCCATTATTGTATACGCGAGGAGATGTTTGGACTGACTCGGGAGATCGATATGTTTTCGAAAGGCCTTTTTAAGGATGTATATACCTATAGCTGAGTGTATACTTTATAGGATTTCCTAATTTGAAGTGAATTAGAAGCACCGAGTTTGTGTGTCGAAGACAAATTGAGGAAATTCTGAGTTATTTCGAAGGATATGCAGAGAATTTTTATTTTAATAGTATGAAAGTTCAGTGTGCGAGCAAGACGTATAGACAAGCAATAGTAGAAAAACGAAATAGCTTTATATATACGCTTCTGGTTCTCTAGTCTCTGGCTATTGAATATAGGTGGCGCGCAGGCACTTTCCTATTCCCCTCATCGCTATGTGCGAGTTCACTGCATATATATAGCAGTATGTCATCTATATGCCAAAACTGATTTTGTTAGGTCTGCTGATGCTTGGGCCGATCATGCTGTAACTGCGTCTCGTGGCGTTCTTATGATATTGTACGCCATTGCTTCATCGTAGATTTTACAATCTCTGTTGTTTATAATAACATGAAGTAATGAGATCTTATTATTTTATCGTTGTAACTAGGTATATATCAAGACTTTTAGTATTTTGAAGATCTCGATGTTCTCTAGCTATAGTTGGCTGTCTGCAAAAGAGAATTAGATCTAGAAGCGGTGAGATTTAGAAAAAATTAAATCTAGTTTTTATCTCCTATATACATATTTAACTTCAACCTTTACCATCTGTCGTAGCCTACAGTCACACATACGACAGAATCAATAACATAATCAAAAGTACAGGTATATTATATGAAACAATGTAACGAGCAAAACACTCGCTGCAGTCAATCTCTATCCCTCTGCCCTCGCGCTAATACCGTAAGTCACTCCATTTCGCAAAAAAAAAACCCAAAATCCCGATTTCGTAATTTCCAATTATACCCTCTAGCCGTACTCCCTCTTCAATACCACATATACCTATACATATTATGCGCTGAATGCTTATGTGTAGAAGCTTGCGCTTGTGCGGCCGCGTTTATTTAATCGAGGCGCCTTTAACTTACGACCGGTAAAACACTCGTCGCCGAGCGCTACTCTCTCGTCTCGTATATACATATATATACATAAGTGAGCTTTCGTAGAATAGAAGCTGTGCTGTGCGCTCGGCGTGTGATGGATCAACAAGCGATATATAGAGAGATCGTCGAGCGGAAGCGAACGAGTTGGTAGCATCAGAGTATAGCGTCGTTGCAGCTCTTATAAAGCTGATACGGTGACTCGAAAGCAAAACAGATCTTCGCGCGGTATAAAGAGCCTTTGTGTAACGATGAAACGGTCTAATGAAAAGAAGCACAAAACACTGCTCTCTCGTGTGTCTCTGTGTGTTGGATATAGTATATACATGTATATAAGGGCCATATATGCATCACTTCCTGTAAATAATCTCGGAGTATCGTCGCGAACAACTAATCTGCTGCCGAGAGAGGGAGATTATCTTGTATAAGATTCTTTTTTATTTCTTAAATGATTAATTCAATCCAATACATCGCGTACCTCTACAATAAAAATTAATCACTCTTTCACACAGAGCTTAAACCAACAACCAGTCTCCTATACACAATCAACAAATTTTTCACGGCACATTGTAATCCCTTCATCCACAGCATCACATTCTCTCAAAGAAATTCGCTGAGTCGCCTATATACGCCCCCGACAAGTATATATACATAGCTATATAACGACGTTTTTATTGAAGCCAGCATATATACGATTCGAATTTGTAAAACGCATTGACGCGTCTATACTTCTTGTATAATACACACGCGATCTCCCATAGCGCGTGATAATACGAGAGGATCATCTCCCGACGGGCCGAAAAAGATCGGTATAGATACACAATGCGGGGCGAGAAGTGGTGCCGGCGTATTAAAATGTCACTAGACCGCTCCGTGATTTATCGTGAGCAGCACCCACACACTATTGTATACCTATACACACACACACTCGTTTCCGCAAGTCACGTGACCAGGCGTCGTCATGACGAATAAAATGTTGTCGATATACACACGCATCACTCCCACTATATATACAGGACGCACGACAATAAAGCCTGTATGCAGTGGTGGACCGAAAACGACTTCCTGTTACTCTCGGCCGCAAAACGAAACCGAGAGAGAGAGAGAGCTTTGTCCTTTTTTTCGCGCCCCCTCTGCGCGACTTTCTGATGGCTCTCTGATGTCTTATTCTCTGTTTTGAAGGCTGCAGCACTCTCGAGAGCGCCGGAATCCGATCAATGAAGCTCGGTGATTTGCGAGTAGTCGCCGCTCTTCTTTCTTCCCCTGTGTCATGGCATTGTCGTCCTGTCCTCCGCAGCGGCTATTCGAGGAGTATACAGCCAATCGAACGAGCGCTTGTATACTATAGTATACTACTACTACTACCTCGTTCTTCTTATTCTTTCTCTTTCGTTGTCTTCTTTTTAGTCGTGTGTCCTTCTCCCAGAGATACATCCATCACTCGCTGCTGTTGTCGTTCTTGTCCCCCCGCGGACTCCTTTCTCTTGGCTCTCGAGAGCTCTCTCTCTCTCTCTCTCTATGTAGATGCAAAGAGTACACGCGCGTAAGACTGATATCTGTATACCGATTTTCATCCAGGTGTGCTTGGAGCCAGGTGTCGAGAGAGGAATGTGAACGGAGAATTTTCGATAGAAATTTTATTAATCATCAGTGGCATGAATTATACATATAAACAAAAAGGCAGCTTCTTTGTGTTATTCGTCAATCGGAGATTCGCAGCGTCGAATTCTCAGCTTACCTGCGTTATCTTATATATAATATATATACTAGTGTAGTTATATCCTATTACAAGATAATCCAAACCCAAGAGAGTATCGTCAAGATGATCAAGGGTATCGGCTTTCGTTTCGAAAGATCGAAGAGTGTATTCGAACTGAATAATCGACTAGAATATAAATGGAATAGAAGTATCTGATGTAGTGCCAAATTAGTAGTATTTTGGTGTAGAGGAAAAAAGAAAATTCGATCGATATCGATACTTTCTTCGTCTTCTAATAACGTTTTGTCATTTCTTCACTGAAAAAAGTGCAAGTGTGTATATACGATTATCTCGCACTGACGGAAGAATCCAGCTGTTTTCCCGATATCTAAATTTTCAAAAAAATGTATAAGCTATCAAAAACAATTGAAAAATTTATTGTATACACACACACACACACGAAAGTCTCGAGGACACCGCATCACACATTGCTCATCATCATCAGGTTATAACGAAGAATCATTTCTCTCTTCGGCGAACATGCCTTATCTTTGCCCGAAGGCTCTCGACTATACTTTGATACTCTCAATATTATTAAATATTTCCAACGCGCCGACAAAAACACAACTATCAGGTATTTGTATTGCGCGCGAACGTGATTCTCGTATTTCGCTCGAGCAAAGATAATCAGACCTCCCCGGGAATTCCACGTGCATTTATAAACCGCTAAATATTTGCACGAGACGAAAATACGCGCTATCGTTTATGACGCGATATATATATGTTGTGCATTTTACATTGAGTAAATTCGATAATACACAATATGCGATTATAATTTATCCGCGACACACGTGTAAGAGAGTGAGAGAGAGAGTGTCTCTGCATTTTCACACATACTCGTAATATTGTATTTATATTCCTTATATCATTTTCCAAACAGGACTCGGGAAAATCCCAGTTGCAAAATAATATACGGTTTCAACTGTGGGAAAATATATACAGCGTATAAACGTCAATGCAGATGAGAGACGGTGAGCATAAGTATTAATCTCGAAGAGGAATTAATGATGAGCCATAAATATTTATGCGAAATAGAGAGAGAGAGAGAGAGACCGCAGAGGCTATAGGTGTAAAGCAGGCCGTAAAAACCCGGTCAGCATCGTCTATATAGGCGAGAGACGACGTGTTACAGTATACTTTTATCGGCTTGTAACCGGACGCCAATTATCGACGCCTCCAAGGAGGCGAAGATGTGAAATCCAAGACGCGGCTGATCCTGCGACACGTCTACATTCGTACATACAGCCCTGTGGACACGGCGTTTATATTATATACTAACGTTTTATTAAGGATATACCCGAATCAGGTCGTCAATTAAATTCCAAGCGCGGGAGTATAGTATGTCGGAACACGAAATATTAACGAATCCTGTAGAGATTTATGGCTTGGCGAGTTTCGATTCTACTTTTTATATTAGGTGTTTATGCACTAGCCGTCAGCTTATTTCGATTAACAAGAAAAGACACGAGGCTAAATATAAGAGTAGAAAAACTTTTACTATTTATTTTGCACAAAAAACTATATACCCGTAACACTCTCTCTTCGTATTTCACTGCATCCAACATTCTATCTCAATAAGTGTCAATTTTATCACACTACAGGCGACGCGGCAGGTTACGTATTTTGATCTCCAATTATATTCACCCTCGCATTCATGCCTTATGGCTCCTCTCTCTCTCTCTCTCTCTCTCTCTTATACGTCCGAGATCGCTCGTTATAAAAGGCGCCGCTGCACGCTCGTTAAATCCCACCGAAAAAAAAAAAATATAAATCCAACACCTGCGACTCTATATACAACGCAGAATGTTTAACAACAAAAAAATCGAGGCGCACGGAATAAAATAGACCGAGAAAATTCGGGAGAGGGACGAGCCAGGTAACGCCGTAAAAACGTTCTATTGCGGTGTTTATAGAAAGCCCTGGCGGTTTTTACGAGAGGAAAAAATTTATAAGACCCCCAATTAACGCTGTGCGCGCAACAAGAAGTTTAAGAGACTTGGGAAAAGCTGATAGGATGTGGAGAAGCAACATGTGGGAAGGGAAGGCTGTGTGTTGTATATATAATACAATGGGAAGAGGTTCCAAGGATGCAATTATACGATCGAGTGAGTTGCGCGCGCGTTTGTTCGTTGATTTATATATAGGCTGTCTCGTGACTTGTGTCTCTTGACTTTTTGAGATGGTTCACCCGCGAGATCATCCCGCGCTCTTTTGTGGTGCGGTTGGAATTTTGGGTACTGTGTATTTGAAAGTTTTGTTTTATTTCGCAGTGAAAAGAGAGACGACGGCAGGTTTTATTACATGGTCAGCGGAGAAAAATTTCGATTTTATTTTTATGACTTCTCCAACGTTTACGACGCTTAACTTTGCGTTCGTTACGAGGACACTTTACATTTTTCTATAACGTACACACAGATCGTATTTTTTTCAAACTAAAAATGTTGTTTACCAAAACTATATATTGTCCGCAGTTTGACTATACGCTCTTGAACGGCGTGAAATAATCGAATGATAAAAGGCGCGAGACGATCGAGTGAGATACAACACTACGTACACATATGGGCGACAAGCGAGAATGATGTGAAAAGGTCGGATGGGAATCCGACTGCTATATCGTGAATTGGTAGCTCGGGAGCATCAAGAAGTTGCCGGACATTGAATGAATTGAATCAGTTAGTCGGACGACATTCTATGATCCATCTTTTGTGCGTGCAAATATTGCCTCTTTCTAAAGGGTAAGTGCCGTAAGGCTCAACTGCTTCATGACCTTAACAAGTCGACGAGTCGCATTGAGAGCAAGCTTTGTCTATCAATGAGCCAGTTCATCGGGGCTAAGTGTCTAGTTTGGCCCACAGGACAACTAAAAATAACAGTTCAAGAACAGAGTATACTCTTCGTCGTATCTACTATACATATCCGGTATACATCGAAACATATTTTATTTATTTTTTACCCTTCATTTATTTTGAAATCGGCTGATGTTTTCAAATATTTAGCCTCTGGCTGCACAGGGATTTCCTCAGGCATCAACAACAACAACAGTGAAAATTATCTAAACACACCGCTATCAGCGCGCGCAAGGTGCACAACAGCATCATCGGCTCATCGGATTTCAGGGCATCAGAGGGGCAAAAAGTAAGCTACTCTCTCTCTCTCTGACTCCGCGTGGCGCGTAACCAGCTTATACACTGACTTAAGGCGATCGAGAGAGCTCGAGCTTTATTTCCCCCCGCAACGACGACGACGTTGAGGAAAAATCTCAAACCGCAGGACAAAATAAGAGTTCCGTCGCACGCGAAAGAGATTGTATATGTATATATTATAATGCCTTCTCCATGACCGGTCCCCACGGCGCGAGCGCGTTTAGCCTTTCTCTGGCTAATTCCTACAAAGTCCAGCACCGCCTCCACAGGACGACCTCTCGCACAACAGACCACCCCCGGGCGCCTACTTTTCGCTGCATTTTATATATATATTTTCATATTCTCTCTCTCTCTCTCGTCGAGCTTTCAACGCTAACTAGGACGACGACGGAGTCGAGCTGTGGCGCGCGACCCTAATACAAATCCAGATTATTTTTGCCAGAGAGAGAGAGATGGGGATTATCCGTCGAGCTGCGAGGTAATTCTGATTTCGCTGAATGGAATGACGGCGATGTGGTGCTGTGGGTCACTGAGGCGAGAGAGAGTTTGTTGCTTCAGCTCCCGGACGCTCGACAAATATTTTCTTCGCTGTTTTGGAAGTTCGAGGTCGGATGGACTTTTCGACACTGATGGTGCTACTGCGGAGGTACCTGCCTTACCGACGATTTCGTTTTTACAAGAGTTTACTTTAAAGTTTCTGCTTAATTTTTTATGGATAAAATGAATTAAATTTCATTGGATTGTAGATTAATTTTTACATTAAATCGTTGACATCCTTTAAGTAAATAAATATTAAATTTTCTTTAACGATATGCAGAAACAGATTTCAGCAATAATGTGTAGAGATATTCAATGCAGCCTAAGCAGATTTTTACAAAACGAACGTGACACCTTCGACAAAACAGCGCACGGTCAAGATTAGCAGTCCAAAGCCATTTACAGCACAAAGCCAAAATTCCATCCGCACACACGTTATAATATACATCCCCCGCAGTCACAGCGAAGATAGACACATCAGGTGACCCGCTTAACTTTTTAACTTTCCCTATATACAATATAATACTACTATCCCGAAATCGCATTAAAAACTACACTGCAGCGCGCTACACGCGTTCTCAGAAAGCTCCATACCAGCCCTTTCGTCTCTGCATATAACCCTATATACAATATATATATATTAACCGCAGTGGCAAGATTAACTTCCGAAAGCCAATTCCGCTCGCGGAAACCAACCCGCATACGCGTTCGCTCGAGCGTATGCGTCTCTCACAAAGGCATTAAAAGCCGATCCGTATATATATACAGCTCTCTTTCTGACTTCGTCTATAGTGTGCTGCAGTATAATATGTGCACAGGACTAAAACCTACGGGGGTTTCTATTCGCGAAACTCTTTTTCGCAAGTATAACTTCTTCCGCTCGACTCGTCGACTTGTATTATTATATTCCTGCGCGCGGGGAGGATCATCCGTTTGACTGCTGCTGTTCTTTTTTTTCTGGGGGCGAGTCCTTTGACTTTTTGACTATACTGGATGGCTTGGAACTGATTCGGGGGACTTGTTGTTGCTGAAAATATTTGTTGTTAACGGAAATGTAGCGAGTGTGTGTCAATATTTGTATGGGGCATAACCTGTTTGAGATGGAGTTTTACAAAACTTTTAGTGAGAGCTGATGTGTAAATCGAGAAGGTGAACGATGTGTGGGTGTAAATATTTGATTTTGTGTTGGTATAATAACGTGTGTCGAAAATGAATATTGCGATGCATCATCGGGATCACTTTTTTACAGGTAGATTTGTTTGACAATCAAAGAAGCTTTGTTTTCTTAAAGTTCGACAACGATCAGCTGTACGTGTTTTGAAGATTCTGATTGTTGCTTGTTTCTTGCTTGTAAATCATGTTCATCGATGTGAATATGTACGATAAGTCTTGGTCGCTTATAATTGTTGATAAAAGTTCGATGTACTGCAAATAATCGTTTATAAAAAAAAGTTTGAACACGAGTTTACTTGGTTCAGGAAAAATTTCAAGGAATTTTCTGTCTTATTCACAGGAGTTTCTCACGAGGGTCAACTGCGTCGCGTCACTTCAGGTATATCATTTACTACTTTTGTCGAATCATAGTTTCCACAATAGAGACACGCCTTTCGGCCATTCAATGCCTCGGGGATAAAAATACACAGCCGATAATTTGCCAAGAAGTGTATAAAGATCTGTGACTCGGCCTTTCTTCGCTTATAATATTCGTTCGAGTTTCCAGCTGCTTTCTTTTCATGCAACAGCATCAGCTATATACAACACTCGTATATAATATTTATGATCCAAATTGAAAAAAGCTGTACAGTATCCGTACAAAAACGCAGATTTTTAACAAAAACATGTTGGCCAGTCAGTTAGAAAAGCAAACGAGACCAACCCGGATTCCCAGGTGTTGAAAAGCATCAGTATAGTAGACACTGTGTTTATTTTAAAAACAGGAGTGAAAATGGGTGCAAAGAAACGCGGGAAAATTCATCCTTCCTTCCTTCCTCCCCACGTCAATAGATCGAATATATCCTTTTAATTTCGCCGAGCGTATCGAAAAATCCCCAACATCTCTATCCCATATGCATACATGCAACTGTAGCTATATATATAGACATCCGTATCCCCAGGATGCAAGAGAGAAAAGTAAGGTCGCGCGTGACAAGCATGAGCGGCTTTGTTGAGCAAATAGGCTCGTTTGTTGGACCAATCGCCGACTACCTGGCATAGCAGATCGTTCTCTTTCTCGTGTCGTATCCATAGGTACATACAGCATAGCCAAGTGCATAGTCTTACTCCGCGGAGGGCCTGAAAAAGGGGGCGCGTCCGGGGGCACGAAATAATGGCTTTTCCTCGCCTGTGCAAGTCGTCGGGTCCCTTTTTCCTCTTCCTTTGACTTTTCAGCCGGCGGCGGCTGCGGAAAAGGCCCCGAACAGAGACGTCTCAATAGAAGAGAGAGAGAAAGAGATAAAAAGAAGGCGAAGGTCTCTCTCTCTCTCTCTCTCTCTCTGCTACGGCGATAATGATGTAATGAGTGCTCCGGCTCTCCGCGATTCGATGCGGCGACCTGTTGTGTGTGCGTGCAGTGTACGAGTAGGAGGAGTACCGCCCGTGAGATCTATTTTTCTCAACGTCGGAGGCCCTTTTCTGCGTGACTCTTCTTAGAAGGTGGTGCTGATGAGAAGACAGAGGCTATTTTCTTCTTTTTTTTTTTTGCAGAGCAGATGATTGGAGGCTGACTGCCGGACTACGGACGTGATGATGCTTCTAAATTAGGATGCAGAGTTGAAAGAGCTACTTGTTTCAGATGTCTCTATATACTGTTTCTAAGAGGGATGAGTCGTTTTGTCTTCTTTGATGGCTGTGTTAGCTTGACCGGCTTCTGATGTTAGATTATTATTTTCTAGGCAGATGCAGCGCTCGCTTGCAAAGTTTATACTTTCGCTCACTATACAAAAAGAAAATCTGAAATTTGTTGCATTTTGGGCTAAAAAATTTCCTTAAAAAAGTACTCTACAATTTAAGTTTATTCGATTGTACAGACAAAAATAGCGTTTGAAAAT
>UCOJ01001456.1:0-29814 GCA_900474305.1 Cecidostiba fungosa
TATATATATATATATATATATATATATAAAGAGAGTGAAATAGACATGCTGACGAGAAGGGTGAAACCGGAAGGAATCCACTCACTGGACCATAAAGTGTTCCGGCGCGCTAAAGTTCCTTCCTGCACTGGAACTCGATCGCCGCCGCGCCTCTCTCTCTCTCTCTCTCTCTCTCGGAGACGTAGAAACGTTCCACCGAAGATCTCAAGGGGACGGATCCGAGACGGCGCGTCTTTCAATCTCCTTTGCCACATTGCTCACTCCTTTGAATTTCAAGACGGCGACGAGCGCCAAGTGAGCGTCGCCCTCGTCTCTCCGTGAAATTGTATAATTGAAAAGTTGCAGTTTCGACGCTATACTGCGACGTTTTCTTGTGTTATCAGTATTGTTATGTTAATGGGGAACTTTCCGACGACTGCGATCCTTGAAATGACGCGGCGACTACGGACTTGTGGAATTTTTCTTGCTAACGGGGTGGGAGAGAGATGGTTTTGCTTCATGGCCACAGACGACGGCTGTCCACTGAGCTAAGAGTTTTTGCCGAGTTCGCCCGACTGTTGCGGCTGCTGTTGTTCTTGCGCGACAAAGTTTTCGAGGTTCGCGTGAGTCTTTAGAGATTCATAAGGGATCATTGGTTTACTTTGCGAAGCGGGCGTATTCGGGCGAGAAATGAGAGGTAGATTTATGACTAGAATATCAATGATTCATCTTATTTTAAATTGCGATAAATTTATTGAAATTAAAAAAAAAGAACCTATCCAATCAAAACGCTACGCCAGGAAGAAAATTCAGACAAAGCCAGCGCAGCTATCTGTACCGGCTAGAATAATATCTGTCTATACATTCCCACAACACAGACAAGGTAGTTACGCCGCACACGATTCGGCGCACGTGGGGTTAGGTCTGCCGGCGTGCGGTATCGATTGGATCCCGCACCGACGCGGCCACGGCGCAGGTAAAGCAAGAGAGAGAGAATACTTTCAGCTGTATATATACCTATATATATGTGTGTATACATCTCTCGTGCGCTCGCTTTCATGCTTCCGACGATTTTACTTTCGCGAAATGGGCATCGAAATTGCGATTGAGAGAACTGTATCTTCCTCTCGCCAAGAGCGACTAACGAAGATTCCTCTCGTATAGCAATTCTCGCAAGAGATGATTTTTCTCGGTAAGGGATGGGATGAAATCCATTTTCCGCGCTTCTTAATTCGACCGATTCAATTAGCAGCTGCCGCGCTGCTTCTTCATCCTTTTTGTTCGATTAATTCCCTCATAGTCGTCGTCCTTCTCCTTATAATTTGTTAAGCTCGCTGCACTATCACAACAATTCCATCGATCCGAGAGAGTCTCTTATTCTCTTTAAAATTTTTCAATCCTCGGCAAAAAAATTTCGCAAAATTCCAGAAAACGTACGGAAGAGAGATCAGATGAAAAATGCCTATGGGATATATATACACTGTCTACTCTCGAGGCACTAATCGTTTCTCTCCACGCTGCAGCGCGCTCTTTCAATGGCCTCTGAAATGCCGCTGCCTCTTTCTTTTCGCAGAGATAGGTAAAAACTTGCGCGGCGACGAGTCGTGATGCTGCTGAATGGGTATTTATGAGGAAAGGCGCGACTCGCGGTGAAAAGCCTCGAAGCGCTTGTATAGATGATGTCGTTAGAGCGCATTGTTGTTGGCATTGGTTTCTAGACTGGAAAAAAAGAAAACTTACAGGTATGCATGCGAGAGAGTGTCCATTACGCGCGATTAACTCGAAACTTCCGTGTCGCTTCCAACAGTCCAAGGGCCAACTTTAGCCTTTATACACGCGACGAATACTCTCGGGTCGTTGCGCAGAGCCGCTTTTCTTGGACGATTCTTAGACGCGGCGAGTATATATAGAGCTTTACGAGCGAGTTGCAAAAATGTTTTTCCCCGCGATACGCGCCCTTTACGAGTTACTGTTTTTTTTCTGTTCTTGAAGGATTTCGCTGCAGCCGGATTTTATTTGATGAAAAGTTCGAGCCGACATTATATTGCGAACTTGTTTACGCGAAAGAGAGTTTTTTCGCATTTGCATTGAGCGCCGCTGGAATTCCGTTTGAGTGATTGGAAAAGTTTGATTGGCGCGACTGCAATAATTCCGGCTGCTGCAGAATATAAATAAAGGAGATTCGTATTTTTGCGTTTGACCAATTCGGTACCTGAAGCTCAACAATTTCAATAATTTTATGCAACAGCTAATTCAAATTGCAAAGCGTTTAATTAACCGCCCAGCTAAAGAAGATCTATATAATTTGTGTACAGTCTAATTGTTATTATAAGTAATTTGCGATTCAAAGTTTGTATATTTATCACATAATACCTAAGTTAGTACAGGCTAGGCGTGATTTTTTGATAGACCCCTTAGCATAAATTATACCAAAAAATGAGCACACAATAAATATAATAATACGGCGGCATAATCATATTATTATAGAATTCAGCATACCAAAAAATGTCTTTATTGTATCATCATTAAAAAAGTTTAATAAGAGATTTTATGTGCTATCCGAAAAGTTGGGATTAGTAATATATAACAAAAATTTTAAATTTAATCATCTATAAAATCTAAAATTCTTAAGGTATAAGTCCTCTGTATGTTTGATAAAGTGATGTTTCCCACTTTAGTCGCTTCCATTCCAAACAAAATTGAATCTCCTCTGTTTGAATTTTATGAACAAGTCGATTGCTCGCATATCGAAGATATGTATATACCTGTAGCGGCATGTCACCTATGCAAAACAGTCTCCTCCGCTATGTATTTAATTTATAAACATTTACGATTGTTTACAAATATTTTTACCTTCGAATAATTATTATCCGGTAAACATGGGTCCCTTCGAAAATCAACTAATCTCCTCTCCTACTCTCTCTCTCTCACCGCAATAATATGGAATAACAACCCTCCGGAGCATCATCAACATTAAACGCCATGTCCTCGCGAGCGTCATTTCCTCTCGCTAATTAAGATCGCCGCCGTTGGTACCACAGTAGAAATCAACGTGTCCGATCAAATCGCTCTAGCTGCGGTGTCGGACAAACGCCGCCGTCGCCGCCGCCGCCGACGACGACGACGACGACGATACATGTACACATACACACACGTGCGGCCTAAGACCTTAATGCTGGCGCGCTCGGGACTCTTAACTGCCGCGATTAGGCGAATTACCAAATGCGATAAGGGTGCGGGCTCTCGAGGATTGCGGTAGAGGGTAAAGGATTATTATTTAGAATTTAGGGCCGCTCTTTTAACGAGCAGCACTGCAGTTGGGATGCGGCTCCTGCTATACTCTGCCTGGCCTCTTTGGTTAATTAAACGTCTCTGGCTTTGCTTGTTCGCTGGCTGTGTAACGTTTCAGCCATTTCTTTTTTCTCTCTCATATTCGATATACAAAAGAACATAATATAATAAAGAACGCTTTGATGATTGAAATGAAAAACAAACGAAAAGCTTCTATAACAAACAACAAACCTCATCCCAATTGAAAATTACGGTCTTTATTCTTAATTAGCCCGTGGGCCACGACAACGCTCTCGAACTTTCGCAGTAATCAAAAACAGATTCTCTCCCACTCGCCTCGAAACTTTCCCCCTACCCCTCTCTCTCTCTCTCTCTCTCTCTCTCTCTCTCTCTCTCTCTCTCTCTCGCCCGAAGAAATCCGGAGCGCGCAGGATTAGGTGGCGCGCATACACAGCAGCAGCAGCAGCAGCAGCACTCGTCGTTCTAACTCGAAATATATAGGAACAATTAGACGGGCGGCCGTTTGCTAAACTGCGGTGGACCTCCGCGAGTTTCCGAGTATGTGTGCCTCGCCCTAGTACCGAGTGGAACGTTTCTACTGCTGCTGCTGCTGCTGCTGCTGAGAGAGAAGCTTGCGGTGTAGAGCCACTGTATTTAACAGTCAAGCGTCGCGTATGATGTCAAGCAACGAGGGATGTGGATTTTGCAGGTTGCTTTATTTTCTAACATGTGTTATGTACCAGTAGAGAATATTATATAATACACCAAGAGGGGAATGAGGTCTTTTGCTCCTGCGTGTATAATAAGTTTTTAGTACGAGGCGAAGGTGAGCGCGCATTAGCTAGCCGAAGCCGAGTACTGCAAACATAGTCATGGCGTATACTGTACTTTTTACAACACATGTCTGATTTTCGTGTTTTTTTTTGGACTAAACAAGAGGGGCTAATCGTAGTCGTTTTGTGACTCGACACAATACTCACCTCGATACTCACTTTTTGGATTCAACAATTGTCGCAAATCCATATTTTTATAACAAATATTACATAAATAAACTGCATATTTTAAGAAATACAAAAAGTTACGTAATTCCCGCTAAATTCTTTTCTCCGGTTGGTCAGAAAACAACGACGTTAGTCCCTCTTTTTAGGTAAAAATAGTGCGAAAATCGTGCACGTGTTGTAAAAAAATATTTGTCGTAAAAGCGCGAACGCGTTTTCTTTGACAGTATATTCAATAAGTTACCAGGCCGTCGTAAAACTTTCCTAAATTTTTATTTTCCCTCTCGCAGCGGAAAAACATCTTTCCTAGGGCGAAAAAGCTCTAAAAGAAAGCTCGACCGCAAAGTCGCCGGAATCTTCGATTTGGAAATCCGCGTCCCCTTCCGGATCGGACGGTCGGAAATGGTCAGTGCTACTCCCGTCCGCGTCTTGTAATTCGCCTTCGTTTCTTTTTACTCTTCTGTCCCTTTTCCACCCCCTCTCCCCATCGGCATTACCTTGTCGTATTATGGCGTCTTAGGGAGCACTCGGGCTCTTATTCCTTTTATTTTTCTTCTCTCCGCATATTCGAGCGTTTTCCGAGCTAGCGCAACACTTTGCGGATCGTAAAGATATTTTTTAGAAAATACACGCTCTGCTGGCTTTTTTGAGCACGCTGGACATGCGACGAGTTTCCTGTTTGTTTGTTTTTACAGCTCGGGAGGTTTCTAGACCGGAATTATTATTTTTTTTTTTTTTGAACACAGACGTATGTGAAATATTCTAGCTTTCAATTCGTTGGGGTGGAAAACAGCGTTACTGAAATTCTCGGTAAAGTCTGATTGGATTTTACATACATAGATACTTTATTATCCACTTCTCGAAATTTTATACGAAACAACCTCTTTCGCCTTTAATTCTCCACCTTGAAAAAAATAAACTCGGGCTAGTGGTCGGATTTTATCGATTTCACGGAATACAGGATAGAAGATCAGCTGCATATCCGCGGCGCGCCTCCCGCGGGATCCTCGACCGTCCGAAGAGAGAGTGAGAGAGTCGAGCCTCTTCGCTACTCTTTCCAGTACGTCGAAGGATAAGATGGGATGAAGGTGTACCCGAGAGCTTCTTAAAGCTGGAGTTGGGGATGAATTTTATTTGGTGTATTGACGTGGTTGATGCTTTGAAATCGTCAATTAATAAATCAATTTCACATCCTACTCTCGCTCGATTCGCACTTGGCTTATTCATACTGTCTTTATAATTCTTTCATACCACTCTGTCCATTGACGTCTTGAGTTTTCGATACTTTTACCTTCGCTCTTATTTTTACTTCTCTCTACGTCGTGGTCGCGCGCTGCACACCATTTCTTCGTTTACTCGTGGCTGTTTTCTTGATCGACTCGCGGGGGCGGCATGAATTCTTAAACGAGCTCGAAAAGAGTTTCGTCTTGTTGTTTCTCACCGGCCCGCAAACTTGCCGAAAGAGAGAGAGAGAGATGATGGGAAAGTAACCGAGGATCGTAATTAACTTGCTGAATTATTGACGCGACGACAATTACTCTGAAATTATAAAAGTAATTTATTAACAGAAAAGCTTCTCACTACGTTCCTAGATTTTTAAGTCCACTCTTCTTTTTCATTTTCAAAAAATCCAGTGACTCGAACTTGCAACGTTGTCGCCTTTCTCTGCATTATTCAAGAGACAGAATGGATGAAAAACGAGAGAAAAAAGGGTGCGAGCTTTCTTGTCCTCGACATTTCGAAAAAAAGGGCGTCGTGCATGTGTGCAGTGCTATACGTTCTCGGCCTGTCCGAGCCACGTGCACTCGGATGTGCTCCTTTTTCCATTGACGATACGAGGGTTTGAAGCTTTCGAGATTGCCGACGACTGTTTCACTCGCTTCTTTTTTTATACTTTTTTTTTTGTTTAAGTTGACAGATCGAAAGCGTTGTTGAACGACTTTATTAGACTTACGTAAGAGAATACTTTAGTGAACTGTTGTAAAAAATAAAATAATCTTTTTTTCCATTGATTCAGACCTCGACCCAAAGCATATAAAAGTTGTATTCACGACGCGACTGTAGAATAAATTGACAGGTTATAGAGGCGACGCGGTGCGCTATCGTGTGTGGGCGTACTCGACATGTTAATTCACACTACACTCGTTTCTATACGCCTCTGCCAAAGAAAAGCGTATATTCTTAAGCGAAATCCATAAAACATCCAGTTATTCGATTCGAAGAATCAATACAACTCGTGTGTAGTAAAAGTTATAGGTATATATTCTTGCATTATTGAGTGTTTCTGTTGCATAAACTTATATGCTACAGACACCCCGAATCATTTCAATTATTCAGAGTTTCTAGACGTCAAACATTCACAATTCACAGTGAAACAAATTTAATTACTAATAATGAAACAATCTCCAACGTTTTAATATATATCCTAGCATAATACACACACCGAGCAAGATATATCCATCAGCCGCGCACGAATGTACGTATAGGTATAACGTCGAATCCGCGTCCAAATGAAGCAACCGACCACAGAACAAATAAATAACCCCCATATAGCCGGGCTCAATCTCGTCGCCCACCCTCTCGGCTTCGTTCGTGTGTGTCTGTCGCGGAACGAGAGACTCGCCCACGTCTATCCCTATATACCCAGCCATCGCGTCGCGAGCTTGCATAATAATCTCCGTTGGTCGCATTAATGCTCGCACGTTCGATCATTAGCCGGTATGCTGCTGCAGTGGTAGGACTTATGGTAAACGTGTGCGAGGGGCATTATGCAGCAGACCTGAGCAGCGGCGGCTTCGCGGTTTCTGTGATGAAGCAGAGGATATTTTTACCTCGTGGTTTGTTTGCTGCGGAGAAGTTATATATCTTTTGAGGACACGGAAATCAGTGCGGTGTGTCTTTATTATTTGCAAAAGCAGAAAAGCGCTTATCATATCCCTAATTTCGAATAACTTGATGACCCTCTCAAGTACACACTCACACACACAAGGTAGCAGATATCGCGTTTCGCTGCAGAGCCGAAACACGAAACAGCGCCGGATTTTCGGGCCCCGCGTCTGCGAAATTTAAGAAGGGAGAGCGCTGACGTACTCGACGAGGGCTCGCTTTAACTTCGAGTGTGTCTTCCTGTCCTGTGATCGCGCGCCCAGGCTTTTTTTTCGCGGCTGAGGTACACACACATACTGAGTATCGATTTCAGGGGAGGCGCTCGAGGATTTTGTTGAAAGGGGCGGCTAGGCGGTTTGAAATATTGCTAGGAAATAATGTTGCTACAACAATCTTTTTCTTTTTTGGTACAGGTGAGTACTACTTAACAACTGGTCTGACTATATATCGGGTACACGTGAGTAAAGGGGTCATCAATCTCTTGAGAAGATGCTGACAACGGTCTTAATAAAAATACCATATCACGCAAGCCGACCCAAGAAAAGAACCCCATCTGTATTTACACACCCCTCGATTCATTCACGTAGCGTTACAACAATAAACACGAGCCGCAACTACTACTGCTACTCGTTCATTCATACAAAAACACGACGAGCAAGATTCGCAGTTTGACAAAAGCCGCATTCATTCGCGCCCCTATCATAATTTCCTCGTCGTTACGCATTCGCAGCGATCGATGCCGGGACTCGCGACGACGCACATCCCACGGGGGGGCTTCTGGAGAGACCGAAAATGCTTTCGACCATCCCTATATATATACACAAATATAATAAAGTGTATAGACGCCGGATGCTTACGCCTTTCTTCTCTCTTTTTGTCGCTTCGATGGGTTTCTTTTTTGTTTGCTGTTGAGAAAGAACGTGTGCAGCAACTCTCGAGTCGGTCTTCAATTGTTATTGTCATGTATCGTCAGATGTGAGATTGAGTCCCCCTTAAAGAAATGATGATCGGATGTTGTGGAGCCGCTTAAAACTCTACGTGATTAATCCTATCCTATCCTAACCTACAAAGTTATTATTTGATCGCTTGTGCACCTGATAACATTCTAGTATAGTATATAGTGCAGCATACCGATAAAAGACACTCTCCTGATGTTTGAAAAACTTTGACGTCAGGCTATACAAGCTCATCCGGAAAAGACTCTGGAAAGATACACATCAGGGTTGGATATATCGTGCTAAAGCTCTGTGTGCTTGAGCATCGGCTGATTGATTACTTTTGTTCGAAGCGGAGCGAGCGCGCGGTCATCAGTTAATTAATCGCGCGCTCGCGCGTATAATGAACGCGAGGAACGGTTATTGGTAGTCGACGGTCTCTACTGTGCTTTCTATGAATGTTTCCATAAAAGAATTATTATTATTATTATTTCTTATTTACCAAAGACGGCGATGTTTCACTCTCAAAGTCCGGAAGCACGAAGAGTATACGTAGCTAGAAAAACGAGACACCTTAAAAAAACGAAAAAAGAAAAATGTGCATAGGCCGAGGCACGCATACTCACAGAATATACCCGTAGCTTAAAAGAGGAAGAGGAAGAAGACGAACTGCAGCAGCTCGACCACAGAGCATAGCCGCAAAGAACTCGAGATTTATCGAGAGTCCGCTGGAGCTCGCGTGCACTCCAAATAAGTTATATCGCGAGAGAGGAAGGGAGAGAGAGAGGTCCTAGCCCATAAAAGTCGCCGTATAGCCAAGTGAGAGAGAGAGAGAAAGAAATCGGCGCTAACGGAACACGCCACTTTCCCACAGAAAACTTGTCGCCCGCTTACCATAATGGGAAACTATCGGCTCTAATATACTATCGTACTCGGCTTTTTACCTTATATACTCGCTCTCTTCTACTGCTGTTTCGCTCCATCTTGCAGGACGGGGAGCTTTAATGCATGGTCGTGTAGAAGCTGCGCGAAAACGTTTAAAATTTTATGTTTCAACAATATAAATACACACAACGATAAATTCCGAGAATTTTCCTTTCGCTTTGAAAGATTTGTTATATACGTATTCCATTGTTGATTCTTTGCTCAGCGGTCGCGCAGGTGTCTCTCTCTCTCTCTCTCACTCGCGATATTTCTCGTTAACGATAAATTTCTCGCCGCCGCCGCCGCCGGCGGGGAAACACAGTAGCTACGGGCCCGCCTCGTCGCTCGATCTCCATAAAAGTTACTCTTTTGTACGCGCGGCGCCGGATTTATTAAGATTGCAAATTCGTGTCGGCCGCGCAATTTAAAAAAATTTTTATTTAAACTTTTTTAATGAAAATTTTCAGCGTAAAACTATTAAAAACTTGCCGGCGACTTTTACAAATTTAGGATTAAATTTTTCAACAAGTTCTCGCTGTTATTTTGCACTCTCGATATACAGCCAAAGCCATCATTCTTCCCGGCAATATATATCCTTTCAAATTCGAAGTTTGCGTTCTATCATCGACTGCGGCGTTATTTTCGTTGCAAAGTACGCTCGCGCCATCCATTAAACGCCGTTACCTGCGTAAACACGACGAAGCGCTGCAGTTCCGAGTTTACCTTATCGAAGACGATGACGTAGTCTAGTCGACGTGTGTGTGTGTGTGTGTGTGTGTGTGTGCGTGAAACGGAGTGTCTATCCAAGTTCGTTAAACATCAAACAAGCCCTGGCTCCTGCAGCGCCGTCGTCGTGTCCGGGAAATTGATCGATTGCTTGGCCGAATAATTTGTTGAGAATAATAATAGTAATATTCTGTGTTGGAGCAGAGCATCGACCTTTATAATCTCGAAAGCTCGGGAAAAACGTCAACCTCGACGTATCGACTCTCGATGCCTCATATAAATCGAGCTTTATTTCTTCAGGCCAGTGATCTCGTGTAATTGCGCGCCTGCCCTTTTGAAGCTTCGATCGACGAAGCTGCAATTAGCCGCGTTGAATTGGTTGCTCGTATTATTTTCGTATACGTTCGTGGAAAATATGAGCTTTAGCCTCGTTTTTCTCTTGGTTTAATTTTAAAAATACTGGAAAATCCGTATATAGTAGTAGTACGTACTCGAGAAATAAACGAGTGAAAACGAGAAATCAGCAGAATTTGTCCGTTTTACCGCTGAACACAAGCCTCGACCTTATTGACAGAGAGAAGCTCGAGGTTATGACGACAACGACGACGCTGCAGTGCTTTGTATTCAGGAGAGCGCGACGCACACCTGCGTGGGCGTGTGTGCTTCGACGAGAGAGTTTTAATCAGCGAGTGGCCACGTGACTCCTCTTCGAATGTGTATAGTAGTAGTATATTCAAAAGCTGAAGTCGCGGTCCACATTTGTCCGGATTTACTTTATCGAGGATTTGAAATTTAATTACCGGATAACAATCTCTCGCGCGCGCACTTTCGCGATAACAATTCCAATTTCTAGAAGTTTGTACTTCAAAATCTCTCGCATCTAAATTGAGCTGTTAATCAAGACAATTTAAGCAGCAGTTGGGTGACTCTAATGTCGGGATTTTTATTCCCCACCACAGCTCTTCGACTCCCCTGTGTGTGTTGTGTGTGTGTGTGCATGCACTTATCTCTGAAAATAAATTTCATAGCACACGGCACGAAAGCATTTTTTATGAAAGCCCTAATTGCCTCTGCTCATGCGAACTTGATGCATAACCAGCCATTTTATAGGTTTATCTCCGAACGAACTGTTACCCCGTACTGTTATATAAATCTGTAAATCACCTGGAACATAATGCCCTTCGGAATATATAAATGCACAGTATTAATAGGTATAGGTGTAATAAATTGACGATCGCAATCGATAAACAATCGTGTATTCCTACAATAGATGAAGCTCGTCCCCGAGAATTTTAATTATCCTCGAGAATGATATTCAGGACCCTATATTGTACGTGTAATGACCAGGGCGCGAGAAAATTCTTTATTAAAATAGCAAGAGCGGTTGCTGCTACTGCCTGGCGAAGTAATTAAAATAGTTAAGTTCCAGGCTACGTATATAATATATATATTATACACACAGAGAGAACCGCGCATTATAAATAAGTACATGCGAACTTGCAGCAATTTACGCGCCTAAATTGTTCCGTACTATTTCAATTTCAATCTGAAGGTCTTAGTCGGAATGGAAAATCGCGCACGAGCTGCTACTATATACATTATAGTGCCGACCGAGAGAGAGAATATAATTAATTCAAACGAGTATTGTGTTTAGCGTTGTTGCGTATATTTTACTAACTAGTGTTTTTAACGAGATTGCACTATTCGTCTTAATAGAAAATGATAATCACAGGTTTATATTACCCGTTCAAACAACCATGTGGTTTTACCACAGAGTAAACAACCTGGTAAACGTCTTTGTTTGCAATAGGGATTCTAAAATAATGTTCAATGAACATCGAGTCTCAAAAATAATATGTACAAAGCAACGCTGTTATTTTCGCCATTAGCAACCATTCAAAGTGTTATATATGAATAACACGCATATATTATACATTCAACGCACGCATCTCTCGTACAATTCGCATATCCGCGTTTTTCGCGACTCAGCAGTTCGAATATAGGCCACGAGCCTGCCAAGTGATTGACAGGCATGAGGTGGCAGTGATGGAATATTAAAAAAAAATTGTCGCTCTCTCGTGTCTCTGTTAGTGTCACGTGTCGCCAAGGCCAACTCATCCGTCTGTAATTGCGTTCATAGTCCATTGAAACGTCAACTCGAACGCGACAATTATTTCAGGCTTGCGTCGTCGATGCTACATCAAACAGAATTTTCGCAGAAGAAAAGACTTTTGTGATCTCTCTGCTTTTAATTAAATCCACGCGCCGGATATATACACCGGGGGTGAGACGAAAGGTATCCTTTTGACGCGCGCCGTTCGGAAAGATTAAAAATTTTGTTTGCTCCCTATTTTTTCGGCCGAGTTTAATTAAGAGTACACAGAGGGACTTTGAAAACCCCTGATTTGAATGGAGTCTGGTATTTTTGGAATTTTCGTCATTTACCGACAGCCGATATGACTTTTACGCGCGTTTATATTGGAGAAAAATGATACTCGTAGTAGCGCCAAGAGTTTTGGACTGGCCTCTCTAGTCTCTGGCTAGCGAAGATAGGAGGCGCATAGTATAGGCACTTTCTCGTTTCTCTCATCTTAAATTTGCACTCGGAATGCATGTACATGTATAGCAGTGTGCCACCTGTGCCAAAACTGCCTTCTGTGGCCTGCTGATTGGGCCGCTCGTACTATAACTTGCTTAATATTCCGTATTTTCAACCCGATGAATACATATCTATTCACGAGAATAATTTTGTAAATATACCCAAGTATTAATAATTGAATGAAAATACTAATATTTTGCTTCTTAATATAGGTGAGCTCGAGAATTCCAAAAATTCAACTGCGACATCTTCCTATCTATACATTTGTCTTTAAATTTTTATTAAAATCTGCTTTTTTTCTAACCTAGATAAAAAAATTTCTTCTAAACTAAATTTGCAACAAAATAAACAATGTCCGCTATAAAAAATCATAAATTTTTCGTTCCGCAGAAAATTCGCTAAAGTATCCTCAGAAATACACGCGAATTCTTCTGCGCGAGAGTATATCTCCGAGTGCAATTAGTCTGAATCTACTGTTACATTACGGCAGTGTATTTCGACGTCAGGAATAATAACAATCGATATCGGATCTCCGTTTACGCTATTTACAAGTGAGAGAACAACCGAGCGAATCAAAGAAAAACACTCGGGTTTCCATGCATAAATCCATCCGCACACTGCAATTAAAAAATACCATCGTCCCCCAATCAATCGCAGATTAAAGAGCTAATTTCACTCTTCGGACTGGTTCTCCGATATAGATTGATCCGGTCCCGTCTCCGCGCAATTCCACGCCGATGTAAATTGTATTTAAACGGGCCGATTATATATATATATATATGTCTCTCATTGTTATCGCTCTTCCGTGTAATTCTCTCGAGCCTCCGAGAGAGTTATATCGACAGGCCGAAAAATAATAAAACGACATCGTTTCTTTCTTGTGAGAAACTATCCCACAAAATGACTGTCTCTATATATATTTATCAAAATTAAAAGCATCTCTCACAATACACCCACGCGCGAGCGATATATGTATATATACATATAGCCGTCCTTTCGCTCGTGGCCGGAATACGTATGTACGAGGATGAGCGTAGTAAAAAAAGAGATCGTACGTCTCTATGGGCGGCTTCGTTACGCCGATTTATAGTTTAATAAAGGCTGATGCATTGCCGCAGCCACAGCAGCGACGCGCGCGCCTCTCTTGTTTTGTGAAACGCGCAATTTTCCTTCGCTCTCTCTCTCTGTTTAGTAGAAGCAGCATCAGTTTTAAACGCGTGTAATGCGCTTTTAGCGCAGTTTGGTTATGGTATGTCTTTTGTTCGGATTTATTTGTTTTTTACCTGATGGCACGATCCTCGAATGCAACGGCTTGTTTATTATTAGCAAAATACCCATTGTTCGCTGCCGCAGAGGGGAGATTGATTTTCATTATTTTGTGAAATAGAAGGAATCAACTTTTTCGCGTTTCGAGAGCCCATTGAAATTCGTTTGTTCGCTAACGAGTTTCATTTTCTCCGGAAATTCGGCGTTTTTTATATATAACCTTCGTCGATGAGGTTTTTTTTCCTCCGCTTTCGTGGAATATTTCGCAAATGAAGCAATATTTGAGAATCAAGTGCCCGGAAAAAGCTCTCCAACTTCCATACTTGCCTTCACGCATCGGATTTCGATTAACAAAAAGGCTGTATACACCCGCTGCAACGGGGATATTTATTTTTTCTTGATAATGACTGAAATTGACAGATTTCCCCGAAAGCCGGTTAATTATTCGAAAAATTCATCTCGTCAAATTAAATTCCAGTTTAGTAAAGAACAAAGTCACATATATCTCTCTCGATAAAAGTTAATCAACGCGTCGAACGACTAATTATACCTGCGTGTTTCAAGATCAAACCTTCCAATCATGAAGGACGTGAGCTTATTCGACTCGTAAACATAGAGACGCATAGAGTTCGTTCACCTCAGCGCGCAGCCACACGTCGATATCTTCGAATATAAATTTAGAGCCGGGCGTCCCACTTTTCCGCTCTATCGACGGATTTTCCTCGTGTCTTTTTTCGGAAGAACGCAGATTGATAGCGTTGACTTCAGCCGCTGAAAAATAATAGCCGAGCTTTTCATACACAGAAAAGCCTCATACATGTATTATATATCAGTACAGTAGTGTGTATTATAAAAAAATAAAAAAAGTAGACACCGCATAATCCTCAAAGAACTCAAGTATACTCGTCATCATCCTTTGACTCGATCCCGCAGACACATAGACGCACTAACACAGACAGCGTCAAAAGAAATCGCTGAGGCCGAGCTTTCGCACAGACCGCGAGTTGCAAACGAGAGCTTGCGCATGTTTGACTTTTCCGTCGTCGTCACCCCCATATTGTATCCGATTCGGAATTTTCTTGTCCGGCGTCGTCTCGTCCTTACCCCTTGCATCGCAGTTTTGTGTAGTCGCGTCGTCGTCGTCCCTGTGTTTGCCTTAGTTGCGGGTGGTAGAGCCTGAAACAGGGGAGTGCACAAGGCAGGACGAAAAAAGGGGACGTTGAAATTTAGAGGTATTTTTTTGCCACGACGATTTTGTTTTTATTTCGTTAAAAAATAAAGTAGAAACAGCGTTTCGCATTATAAATGATGCTTGAATTTTCGTTATATTTCTAGAATATACATGGAGTATAGTGAGCGTATTTAACGGCTGAAAAAGCTCGCGAACGCACGTTCCGGGCGAGTCTGAAAAGTTTCACGCGAGACTCGCGACTCTTCGTTTGGAAATTTCTCGAATTCTGCATCGATCGCAACGCGCGACGCTCTTGCAACGGCGCGCGACGAATCGCGTAACGA
Organism: Cecidostiba fungosa; assembly: GCA_900474305.1. Classification (NCBI taxonomy): domain Eukaryota; kingdom Metazoa; phylum Arthropoda; class Insecta; order Hymenoptera; family Pteromalidae; genus Cecidostiba; species Cecidostiba fungosa. The sequence continues at coordinate 15,120 of UCOJ01001456.1, forward strand.
TTTTTGGTGAATTTGAAAAAACATTCTGGGTTAAAAACCTATAAACATACGTGTTTTTTCCTTTTCTTGTAAAATCAAGTACATATACGGGAGAATATCGTTTACGCGGGATCCGGCAGAGTATATACGCGTGAGTTATATTGCAGCGTTGCGCCGATGATTTACGAAGGGCGTTTAGCTTGTAAACCCGAGCCGCAGACTATATACTCGCGTGGATTACGAAACAGACAGCGCAACGGACGCGTAGTTTTCTTTCCGTAGCTTCTGTATTCCGCTCTCGTCGTCGCTTCTGCTGTTTCTTTGTGACGTTACTCGCAGTTACGATGATGGCTACTGTTGTTGCGGGTGATGACTGATTGCCGGTCTTTTCAGAGAAAAGTGTAGTTTGGAGAATCTTGTTTGGATTTTTTTCTTCTTTAAATTCAACAATTGTGTGAGACATATTTTATTTAAAAAAGTACGCGAAACTCTCTTACACTAATTAAACCACATTATGTTTAAGAACAAATACCTATAATATAAAAAACTGTTACAGTTACTCATGCGTTATCTGTGAGCCCAGTGCATATATAACGATGTCTAACCTATGTTAAAACTGCCTTATTTAATCTGAAGAAGCTTTCTATATCATTCCTGCACTATGTTTTATCGGAAGCTTTATCATTTCCTTCTTCATTTAGGTACGTGGCGACTCTTGCCATGATCACTGCACATGACGTTGATATCGGCACCTTCGCAGGGTTCGATATCTCCAAAAAGAAACACTATACTAGGATGCAAGTTCCATTGCAAAATAAAAACCATAACTTTTCAACGAAACGTAATATCCCAAGCGCGTGCTACAGTCGCCACCGAATGAAAAGTCGAGCCTACGCACCGCTGCAGCAGAAGTAGTAGCACTCCTCTGATGTTTCTCTCTCTCTCTCTCTCTCTCTTTTTCTCTCTCGCAGGAGACGCCTCGACATGAAAGGCGGAAGAGAAGAAAGGCGGAAGGGACTGGGCTCGCATTATACACGCGCGGCTAAAGGGCTTCTTTACGTAACGAGAAGTATTCTGCTGCTAGCCGGCGGCGCGAATCGTCTTTTTCTTTCTCGATATTCGCCTGCCGAGAAAAATGGACTACGCTCCGCTGTGCGGGTAAATAAAAGAAGGCAGCGTAGCAGCTTGCTGGGTAGTTTCTCTCCCTCTCTCTTTCGTGTCGCTTTGAGAACGAACTCAGTCTTTTCTATCTCTCTGCGACGTGATCTTTTTGAGGAGTTGGTTACAGCTGCGATGTACACGAGAGAGACAGAGTGTCAAAAGGAAACTCTGCAGCAGCTATGGTTAGAGCGTTAATAATGAGAGACGACGTGGTGTTTTTTTTTTTGTGATTAGAATTTTTTGTCTCACGTACGTAGTTTCATGTATTTTTTTTTCCTCTTCGCAATCATACTACAGTTCCATTTCCCTGTCTAAAAAAAAGAAAGCTCTCGAAATCCCAATCTGCTTCCACGAGGAAGCTCGTGCAATCGTTAGCACGCCATTAGCCGCGCGGACAATAACTGCTAATGAAAACCCATTCGCCGAAATCCTCCGCTCTCATACCGAATATACGCGATAAATAAAGACGGCGTGTGCTACTGGGCAATTCCAATTTTACCTCGCTCGCTTGCTCGCGGCCTAATCGTCCGTTTTACACACAATGCAACGACGACGCAACTTTGCAGCAGTTCTCTCTGCTACACAGCACCGCTTTTATTTACATGTGTGTGTGCTGCCGACTGCCTGTGAACGAGCTGTACACACTACTGATGCAGAGAGAAAGGTAGAAACAATTAGACGCGTGCGCGTGAATACCAAGTTGTAATGCGACTGTTGGCGAATTTTAGTTTAATTTTTTTCATAGCTTCAAGGTCGTGTCGCATATCGAGGTATCGGTGACCTGCCTTAACCTTGATGCAACTCCTAGTCGCACTGTTGCTAACTGGCTGGAATCTGTTTAGCCATAGACCATCGTATATGTATATAAAGGGTATATAAAGGGTCGTCAGCGGCGTCGAACAGTCAACTCGCTCTAAGCCGGATTACTCTTTGTGGTACACAAAGAGAGCCGCTGCTGTCGGCTGGGCTGGTTCGAGTGGCTTTTCCGTTCGTTCCGACGGTTTGCAGCGACGCCCTTTCACCACTCCGCAGCCATCCCTGTATACGTGTACATGCAGTCTTTATTTCCCTGTCGGACTTTTTGTTTGCGTGGATTACGCGAGTTTCGCGGCAGCGCTCTTTGACAATTTTCGCGGATATGGCTTTGACTGATTGCCGCATGAGTCATTAGACGAAAAGACGACGAGCTTTTTCTATATAATGGAGAGAGGGAAATAAAATCTCCGACGTCTGACCACAGCTATGTCTGCACTACTCGCGCGGCTTATCTTCATCTCTCTCTCTCTCTCGTCTCGATGTCTCCATTACTGCGTTTATTTACCGCCGGTACCGCGTCTATGCAGAGAGAGAGAGAGAGAGAGAAAGATGTATCTTGAGAAGGGGCAGCAGTGGAGAACCGACAATTAGACTCTAACGAGGTATTCGTCGACGCGACGCCGGACGAGTGTATTACGGATGAAAGAAGAAAAATAGCGTGCTCTCGTCGCTCTGATGGTGTGTGCGTGTATGTATGTGTATATAGAGGAGAGCGACGGGGTTTAGAGGGAATTGCGCGTTCTTTTGATAGCGAAACTCGACGCTCTTTTTATTTTACAGCTGCGGCGGCGGCGGCTGGCTGGCTTTTTTGAAAGAGAGACGTGTTTAGTGGTTGCCGTCGGATGATTTGGTTGTGAAACGCGCTTTTTGCGTTGAAGGGTATTTTGAGGATACGATTTTTTTTAATACATACAAAGTGTAATTGCTATGTGAAACGCGTTTGCGAAACCTTTGTCGGTATTCTTTCGTAATAATATTGCGATTCTAATGGAATAATAACGCGCTTATAAGAGCTTATGAAATTATATGAATTGTCGGCGGTATAATGAATATTCATGCATACAAAGGGCTCATCATCTTTGTTGATAATTCAGAAAATTACATGAATTCAAACCAATCTCAAACAAACGAACTCGAAAATTCAACGTTTATTTATAGCTGAATACTTTTATTCTTTAAAATCACTCGCTTAATTTTATTTGAAATAGTCACGAATCCGCTTCATCGTGCGATTTTTTATATATTCTCGAATGTCTGTAGCACTGCTTTGCAGCGAGACGCCGGGCTGCTTCTTAATAGTCTTGTGTTTCGCTCGGAGGAATTTCTAATTTGATTAAGAAGATGCAGGTACACTTAAGTTGAAAATCCTTTGTCGTCTGCAAGCATCAGATGAAACAATCTGCGACAAATCACGTTAATTTTTAACTTCATTAAGTCGACGAATGACAATACCGTAAATTAATTCAGGCAAATAATGAAAGCATAGCGCGAAACGATTTTTGAGAATCAATTAAGTGCCACTTGAAAATTCGTAATCCGTTATCGTCTACGAGCATCGATGAAACACTGTCAATTTATACTTGTAGAGTGCAGTTATACAATTTTCTGTACTTTGTGTGCACGAGAGGTTTTTAATTATGATAAAGTTGAAATTCGCGGTACGTTTCACGTTGCGTTTCATGGACTTTATTATAATTACAAAATGAAATCGTGCAAAATTAGCGTGAATACAGCGCCATCGATGCATATTTATTATTAAACTTCCTTGTTATACACTCGTTCGTATACGGGTTCATAATAAATTACATATATAAGCCAACATTAACTTTACGAATAATTAAACAAACTTGACACGAAACGGCAAAAACATAATATGCAATGTTCGGTATATCATCCCAACCTTCATTACATGTCTTCCGCACACGCGGAAAATCCCGAAGATCAAACAAACATCACCTCTCCCTCCCCCCTCCCTCTCCCCCGCTCTCTCTAGAACTCAAGTCTCGCCTCCATTTCGCGTATTTAAACAGCCGCACGGGAAATACTATTTGTCAACACGCTCGTGCATTTATACGTGCGGACTACTCCTCTCCGAAAGGGACAAAACGGAGCGAGCGAGCTCGAGACAGATAGAGAGAGAGAAAGGCTGATGGCACACACACACACACACACACTTAGGACGGACACGACGGCCGGTAAATCATGTCGTCCGCTCTGCTACCGGTAAAGTACTGTCACCAATTTCCGCCCAAATGTACCTTCACCTCTGGTCAGGACTTCTACCACTCGATGTGCAAGAACACACACACACACACACACTCTCACGTGTATATGTATATACATACATATACGCATATAATTATACACCGCGAACTCTCTCACGTGCGCGGGAATTTGCGCAGTTTACAGAGGTACAACTATTGTCCGGTCACGGAGCGGCCATAACTAGCAGAAATGCTACGACTGAGCTCTCTCTCTCTCTCTCTCTCTCTCTCTCTGCGCGTGACGTCGTGTATTTCGTCGCGCGCTTTCAGTTATCCGAGGGGCTTGAAATTACACTGCGATGCAGAATTAAAAAGACCGAGAGAGAGAGAGAGAGGGCGCTGTGTCCGCGGGATACAACTTTGTCGCGCCATTGAGAAACTCTCTGTGTGTACGTGTGTGTGTACTACTGTTATTATTAGTCGTCGCAAGAGTTGATTGAATGCATTTTGCGAGTTTTGCAATCTGGCTTCCGGCTAAATGCTGGATTAGAAGAGAGAAAGGGGTGATTGTTGCGAAGTTTTTAGTCGGAGTGGAAGAAACTCAATTTAGCTGAAAGTATGAGAGACAAAAAAAAAGTGACAGAGAACGCGAGCGAGGCTGCAAAATTGTCAAGAGAATAGAAGGGGGTAGAAAGCTCCTTTATGCGATTCGCTGCTCGATTTATGTGCATATTGGCTTTTCTCGAGTAGCGACGAATCCTATAATTAATTGTTAGAGTAGCTCTCGGGGCTTATTCTAAAATTTGTTATTGACTTGTGCGTGTCTACTTCTCAATTCGAATTAATTATAATCCACAAGAATTAAAGTATACTTGGATGTTTCCTCTTGATGAAGTGTGGTTTTTCATGATCTTTAAAATCCAAAAAGATCAATTAGGTTCCACTCTTATACTACATATTACACTGCACCTAGAGAGAAAAAAGCGTTCCCGAAGTAAGAACATCCATTAAGTAGTACCCCGCATATACAGAATCGTGTATTCTCTCCTCAACTCTCTCCAAACTCTCAACCTTTGACCCGGCCATGTCTAATGCCTTCAAATCCTATCCTCTTTGATATAGTCTATTAGCGTGACGTCTCGAATGGCAACTATAATTACAGTTGCTAGATACTTGGGCCTCCTATCTTACAATGTGCTATCCAATGAAATGTATATTCGCTCACGTTCTTACACTAATTAACTACTTCATAATTACTTTGCGCAATATATTCCCCAAGGTCGAAGTTAAGATTTTGGCGTAGAGAGAGAGAGAGAGAGAGAGAGAGAGAGAGAGAGAGAGAGCGCTTGTGTTTTTTTCGATGCAGTAGCAAGCGGAGAAAGCGAAGAGACAGACGAGGAAGGTAAAAAGAAGAAGGAGGGTTCGTAGGACGGAAATAGAGAGAGAGAGTGAGGGGTATATATATACGGCAGACGGCGGCGCTAGTTTTAATGAACTCTTTCAGCCGGTACTCGCGCCACCCTTAAACCGTCGCGTTACCCCTGCCGGGGTGCTCAACCGCGCGCTGGCTCGGTGAACCAGTCGTACACAACCCTTTCGCGCGCGTACTCTCAGGATCGATATATGGAGAGGTGAGCATGCTCATTCTCTCTCTCTCTCTCTCTCTCTCTCTCTCTCTCTCTCAGCTTTGCGGTATCGATTTTGGCTACTTATAGGAATCTGATCTTCGCTCTGCTTTGATAGCGTATTATCGAAGCTATTAAAAGGCTATTTATTTTCATCGCGCTGGAGGGATGGTTAATTTCCCTGCTATAAAATTTGAGTGATCATTACGCAAGTTATATATACGCCGTTGTAATAACACTGGGCTATTGACGCCGTTATGCACGAGAGCTCCTAGGGGGGAGTAATCCGTTCGACTTGGGAAAGCAAAAATTTTCCAAATTCCGTAATGTTCTAATACTTACCCCCGCCAAAATGAGGCTAATTTTCATGCAAATTGTATAAGTTTTAATGTATTCCCGCGGCAGGCTTCATTTTGACTCGGCCATTTTGAATTTCAAAATCCCAGCACAGAACTCAAAAAACTCTCGTCCCGCTACGTTGTGTGAATTGCCAAAGCAGGATATTGCAGAATCCGAAAATCTGTAATACTAACCACAAAGCAGAAGAATCCCAGTAACTTTTAAAAAATAATTCTCGTCCGACCGGGAACATGCTGCCTCGCCCTCTCGTCCGGCCGACCGATTCCACTTTGCATAACGCGGATGCGAGGCTGGGAGGATTGAGATTCTAGAGAGAAAGAGAGCACTTTGTGACGACCGCTATATATCCAGAGATGGAAATGATGCATAAAGTTTTTGAACTCGAGAAAGTTGATTTATTACGAGGACGATGATCTTGTAATGGGCGGGAAGAGAAGACCCGGTTTTCCACGTTTTAGAATACTTAATCGTTGCGACATTATCGAAAGGGCTCGATTATTCGAGAAAACATTCTAGTTTATATACTGGTATCGTCAAACTGCATTTAATTATATTCCCGCCGCCGCAATTTCAAAACACAACAAGCTCCTTCTCGCGTCATTGTCGTCATCGTTAACGCCTGAACAACCAGCAGCAGCAGCAGCCACTTGGGGCTACGCCATTATATCGGACAAGTAGAACACTGGAACGGCCGATGTGTTGCATCCCTGAGTAGCAGCAAATCCCCGAAGACTACTACCCGGAGGCAAACTCGTCGTCGCGGAAGAGCGACCGAGAGGGTGAAAAGAGTATGCGATGTGTGCGTGTGTGTTTTCATGCCGTTGAGTTATTGATTCGAGAATTTTCTTACAGTTTTTCTCAAATATTTATAATACACTGACATAGCATACAGAGACTAAAAATATTTAAACCCCGTTGAAAGTTATTAATTGCAGTTTGTAAGGCCGTCACGTAATCCTTGGCTAAGTTTCAATCTTTTCTTCCGCAAGAAAGTTGTCCCGTCCTCCCGCTGAATGTAAATCACGCACGAGCTCTCCTCTGCTTAGACTTTTTCTCTTTCTCTTTCGAGATATTAAATCCGCACACACACGTTTTTCGCTAAATCACGCCACGTTTCGATTTTCCCTTGTCTTCCTTTTTTAGCCCAAGCGATATTTTGTCGGTCGTTTGAGCGCTATTCCTTCGCGTTTTTTTCTACTCTACCGGTGGTGCTGCAGCAGTTGTAGCCAAGGTTTACGATCGTCCGTTTTCAGGCTCTATTTACGATTTGGCGGTTTTTGCGCAGCCAAGGAAACCTCTGTACTCCTATATATCCGTACGAAAATCGCCATTTTATGGATTTTTATTATAAAGGATTTGACGATAATAAGCGAACGGTATATAAGATATCTCGTGAAATATGCAAGGCTTTTGCAACCGAACGAGAGACTTTGGTAAACAAACTCGAAAAATAGAACAATCCATTATTCAGAAGCATCGGGAAGGGGGGTATATTCTCTCGAAGAGCCGCATGATGCATGCGAGGAACTTCGCTTAGTCTCCTTATACGTTATTTAAAAGGCCTGCGACGAAGGAGGACACTCGAGACGGTAATCGATCCAGAATCTTCAGCGTACGTGGAAAAAAACTGTAACTTCAGCAGCAAATAATGTAACCCGATATTATAGGTCGATGGACAGCTCCGTGGCTACTGGTTCTTTTTATTTAGATTTACTTCGCGACGACTGACATCACAATAATGACAAAGATGGGTCAGAGTTGACGGCTGTAGCGGGTTGCGACAGCAATTTTTTTTCCTTCTTTCTCTTCTGGTGTCCTTGTTAACAGGTACGACGGAGGAATTGATAGAATCAATTACCGAAATACTATACTATTTTACTATGAATATTTTTTTTTAGTTCGCAGCCGCGCTTGTCCATGCAAATTATGCAAGATGTCGATAAAGTTACGGGATATTTCCGATGACTCATTCCTTCACTTCGCGGTAGTCAAACTGCCCACATGCTTTATTCCATATATTTGACTACAAAGACGCAACAAATAAAAGTATTTGAATTGCACGATTCTGAGGATGAATGATTCATCAAACCGTTACGTTGTATTGTTTTGAAGATCATCGAGGAGTAAAAGAAAACCGTAATTTTCCGTTACACGTTCGCAATAATGCAATGCCCATAATCAATGTCCTTCATCTCTACCTTCTTGAAGAAAAGAAATCCCCATGAAAGGGGGGAGCTCCTTTGCAAAACAAAATCTTCGCGACAGACGACGTCTGCAGGAAATTAGTCCGTCGAGTGACTTCTAGAAGCCGCTACGAGAAACAAAGTCGCTCATTGTTACGTAACGGCCGGTAATATACAGCGTCGAGAGCCACTCACCGCTCCGTCGTCCCTTGATGCCTTTTCTATCAGGATTAAGGGGTCTTTGTGTGAAGCTGTACTTTGACAAACGACGGTTACAACTTGTGCATCTCATCTTCTTATATTATTATTATTATTATTATTGTGGGTTTTACCGACGGAGCGTTTGCGCGCGAAATTCAAAAATATGTATAGGTATATCAGCTATTCCTTTATTAAGGACACGAAACATTCGAAAAAGACCATAATGAAATTGATTATAACTATACAAGCAATAACGCAGAAGAAAACCTCTCGCCGCATTCCCGCAACGCAATGCGTATAATACAACATCGCAAATTCGTCCGAAATTCCAGCAGCAACCACCGGCATGTAGCGGCACAGTCTGTTTATCTCTCGCAGCATACTTTCGGCGTCGTCCGTATAGCAGCAAAATTTATCTCCGGCAGGCGCATAAATATACGCGGACGCGCATCGTTCATCGCGGCGATAATCATCGTTTCTACCGCCCAGATTTATGTCGTCGACGATATTTGTGCGTTTCTCTCTCTTTCTCTCTCTCTCTCTCCCCAGCATCGATCGAAAATTGAGGAGCTGCCAAGTGCGCGCTCGCGCGGTCGCAACTTTTGAGACGAGTAATAAAAACTTGAGTCAGTACGCCTTGCGAGAGTTGTTTCTCTTCTTTTCCCTGCAATATTTCTGTTTCTATATATTGATAATTTATTAATACTTCATATACTAATGTATTTTTATTTTTATGTTTCAGGTGAGTACACGACGAGAGTCTTCTCGAGGCTTCCTTACCGTGAGTTAACCTACGACATCTCGCTAATCGAGTGAATCTTTAGTCCTGTCCCACTTCTCACCTCGAGCGAAAATCGCAGCAGACACGTCTTTCGTCAGTGTAAATTGTTCCTCCCTCCCGCGAGTCATCCCTCTTTCTCTCGCGCGTTATACTACGCGAATTAATTCCTCTCTCGGAGCGTCTCTCGTTAGGATGTAAATTCCTCGCGGAGCTGCTCTTACGAAGGAATTCCAGATTCCGCGTTCCGCTATGAAAGTCTCCGGGCTGTCTTTCTCTCGGATCGCTTGTAACTCAGTCCGTCGGCGGGTAATAAAAGTAATGAGTTACGTCGGAGGGCGTAGTAAGGAAGTTTCGACCTTGTTTTATGCCGTAGCTGCTGCTGCTGCTGCTGCTGCAACGCATTTACGACTTTGTCGGCCTTTCTTCTTCTTCTTCTTCTTCTCTTCCGCTATACTTCTCTTATCGCGTTGCCGTCGAATGATTGGGTCCTTTTTCCTGCTGTGCTTTATTCTCGCTGCTTTGAATTTAACGAAAATTTATACTTAGTATACATTTGAATATATTCCTCTCCTAATAACTTGACGTAACTTTCCTTTACGTCTTTCCTGTGTTGTCTCCGACACGTAATCTCTTTCTCCTCCGCGTCTTTCGTGTATATACCATGCGACTGAAGTCTATAACGAGAGGAGAAGCTCGGCAACGAGATGGAATTTCGCGAGAAACGTCGGATACGAATGTCGTACTGTCACTCTTTGCCCGCACCTCGACAGAATTACTAAACCTATTCCTCCTGTATACCGCAGTATAGACAGTTTGCAAGAACTCACAGAGTATTTTCGGATCGATACTTAGGTTTTAGAATATTCAAATGATCTACAATAGACCCATCAATCGTCGCCGCCGACTGTCTGGGCTCTTCAAACATCTTCACTCAGAGAATCGCAAACACTTGGGTATAGTGTGTAGCTCTCTCCGTACACGTATACTAATATGGATACATTCTACTCGACGAATCTGAATATCATCGAGGTATAATGCGATTCACTTATGCAGATTCAATATGGACTTGCATTATCCACCCGGGCAGATCATATCGCGATACTATACTCTCTGCTAAATGAAAGATTATATCGTGCGCTCGCTGTGCACCGCTGTGCTTCCTCCTCCTTGAGAGTTTATGCTTGCATTTTTAATATCGATAATTTCGATGCTACGCTCGTAGCTTTTCAAATCCGAGCTATATGCTTCATCTTTCTATTCACTGTAACCGATATAATTTGACTCTTTCCTTTCTGCTTTAAAAGTACGCGTATACTAAAAAAACCATGCAGTCCATCGCACTACGAAATACCCACAAACTCAAACTACGCTGCGTAGTCCGGAGTGGCCGCAGAAAGACCGATAAATACACAAGCAGCAACGGCCATCGCAACGGAGACGCTCACGATTCGAATACCAATTAGACGGATAATTACTCGCCGTGTGACTGCGCCGGGTATATAAGGTAGTCGGTCTATAAATGGCGGAGAGTCGTTTTGTGTATATATACGAGCTTTCGTTTGAATACACGGTCTTGTATGATTTTCGACCTATTTTTCGAATTAAAAGAGAGAGGGAGAGGGAGAGTCACACAGTCGTAATTTAGTTTAGAGAAAAATGATTTCCCGTCTGTGCTTTCACGCTACGATTGTTACGATTAAACAATGGGGAAACAACAAGAACTCGGGTAGCGAGGGGACAGGTCAATTTCGTGCTGCCACCGCGAAACAACATAGAGAAACCCATAAGCAATACAATGAGCGCGTACTATGTCCTGAAACTTACCTTCAATTAACCCTTGTAGACCGAGAGTTAGTAGTTTATTACGCATAAACATTCTCGAGTTTGGAATAAGCTTTCCACGTGCAGCATTACAATGCATATACGCCCAGAGAAAAACGCAAGCGTCATAGCAATAACGTCATCGTAAAACAAGTGAATTTAAACGATGTCGGCAAGTAATTGTCATCAAATTTTTAAACTTTCCCTAGCAGCAGCTCGATTGTGTGCGTTATATGCTTGCGTGTGTGTGTCTGTGTGTGCATGTTGAAAGTTTGTCTCGGAGAGCGCGCAATGAAAGTTTAAATGCTGGTCGAGCGCCGGCCTATTACGATGCGCAAACATTCGCACGAGAGACGACGACGTCCTCGACGATTCGAGACGATAAACACGACTCGCCGCTGCCACTGCTTCGCTATGCTCGAGTTGTCGGCGAGAGCTTGATGTTTCAGCTCTCTGGGGTTTTTGTTTGTTTCGTTTTTTCTTTCGGGGGTTATTGCTATGTATATATATGTGTGTGTATATATATACACACTGTGGCTTTTGATAAAGCAGATTATTTTTTGATGGAAGCTACTCTCGGCAAAGCAAACGGACGGCGAATTTGAGGCGGTCTCTCGTTTGAGAAAAGTACGTTTGAGAGGTTAATTAAAGTTGTATTAAAGTTTTAAAAGTTCCAAGAAGTCGTGGAAATTAATTTTCTCTGCAGCCTGAAGTTGTAAGACGGAGCACCTGCTGCTGCATCAGATATAATTAACCTCAAATGATGTTTACCTGTCGAACGTTAATACATAATGCACTTTTGGAAAAAAATTCCGTGAATATTCAAAAGCCTTCTAATTAGGCGCAACCTCAGCAGCACTTAGCTTGAAATCCTCGAAAAAAGGCTCCTCAAGAGTCAGCAGCAGAAGCAGAGATTCGCATTCCCTTGGCTTCTTCCTCAGGACAATGGCTCAGAGGTTGACGTTGGCTATACTACGAAGATCCTCTTTTGCACGAGGGAACAATGCGACGGAAAAAGGAAAATAAGGCGTGTGTCTGAAGGAGGCTTCCCTTTCTTCTCCTGAGTAAATCTGCTCAATTTTCCGGCCGAGTGTGTGATCGACTATATTTTAGAGGAGAGAAAAATTAAATTCTTTTTTGCGCGTCATCTTACGTTTCAAAATCCACTCACAATTAGACGTGCACCAACGTCGCAATCAACTCGCCACGAGACTAATGACAGCAGTCGACGTGTCGGATTCTCCTTTTTTCTTTCTCTTTCCGGCTCTTGTTCGCCGGTAAGACTATTCTCGAGTGCTCAAGAATGCAGCTATACTCTCTTTGGTGTATGTGTGTGCGACTGGAGGAAATTAAAGTGCGTTAATTTTTTAGCTGAGAGAATCAATAGCGAATAACGAGAAATTTCCTAGCTGTCGCTTTTTACCAATTAAGAAATTATCGACAGTTTTCTTATTTTCACGTTCGATAGCTTTTCCAATAAGCTTCTTGTCGTCATTTTCATCTTTCCCGGGATTGTCCTTTGCAATTACTTTCTTCTGCCAATCACGAAATGATTCTGGGCTGTTATATATATAATTAATGGAAAAAAAAATATATAGAACTTTTAAACGCGCTTTTTTAACGAAGAAAAAAAACACACGTAGTATGTGTCACGTAGAAAGTCGCAGTCGCTCGGATAATCATTAAGGACAGCGTCGCGGTGAGGTACATACATCACGCGCGAAGAGAGCAACCCCATCAACTGTCTGCCATCTCGACTCTCGTCTCTTTTTTCCCTCTCGATTGTAGATCATCTCACTGCAGCCGCTCCTTTTTTCCTCTGCCTCTCTGCCTGTCTGTACCATCTCTTCTCGATTTTCCATATTTCCTCCTCTCTAATACTAGCATTACAAAAGAGCGAAACAGTGTAGAGTCTCTCTTCGGATTTTACAACGTAAGCCGTAAATCAAATTACGACGACTAAAAAAGGTCTGGATAATTTCGTTACGATTCCTATGCTACATACACGCGCGGCTATTTAATTAACCGAAGCCATAAAGGTGATCAAGAATTTCACTTAATAACACAACGCGTGCGCCGTGGCGATATGTAACCCTCTCACGGACGCGATAATATTAATACCGCAGCGCGAGGTAATTCGCGTACGTCAAGTTCATCTATCCGTCTCTCTTGTTTACCGACTCGTCCTTCCTCTCAGAGAGCGGGACTCCTGCTTTTTACGAGTTCGATCGCGACCATTAGCCAGTAGTATAGACGACTGCGTCCTTCGATTAGTCTCCTGGGAGGCAAGAACACATCAGGAGCTAGAGTTATTAGAAAAAATTATTGTTTTAGAAGATGAACCTGAAGAAATAATAGAAACAAAGTGTTCTTAGACGCAAGAGGATGTAATAGTCGATATTCGATGCTCCGAGAGGACGTTGACACTCTCTGACGATCCACTATATAGACGAAAGTCGTCGTTATGAGAATTTACTCGTCCGCCCCCTTAACTGCACTTTTTATTAGCCCTATTGCTCCCTCCCCCCTCTGTGTCTCTGTCCCTCCCTCCCTCTGTCGCTAAGTAATTTGCGAATGGCTTTTCTTTCGAGCGTTTCGCGAGTTCGCCCGGACTGTAATTCATTTTGTTTTTGCGCGTCGTCGTCAGTCGTTCGCCTCTTTCCTGTAGAGCTTGTAAAATTGCTTGTCGTTAGTGACGAATGTTTTTCGCTCTTTCTATTTGCTTCTTTCTTCTTCGACGTAAATTTTACGCGGTCGTTCTTTTATATAGCTAGAGAGATTAAATTTTTCGTACAGTAAATACAGGAGGGTATACGGGTGATTCCACCGTAACTTGCCTGAAACTTGATGTATTTCATAACTAAATACAATCGGAAACTGTTACAAACGAATATGCTTTCCTTTATTTATAAAATTCCTGTGTTTACATTGTCAACTATAGGGCTATCACAATACATTTTTCATGGTTTCATAATTAAAAAGTGATGTTTATTATTAAAACAACGAGTGGCTTACTTTTTTGTTCATCAGTTTGCGAGAAAATATTGAGTACTAATACGCTATCGATATTCAAAAGCGCACTAGTTCATTATAGGGCACCAGCTACCGCTGGTTAATTCTCAAACTATACGTTATGATGTAGCAAACGCAAGTGATTGGCGCTGCGAAAATTCAAAATTTTCCAAATGCGAGCTTATTTTTCATTTCGCACTTGAAGAAAATGCACAGCAGGTCAGGTCAGTTCCGTACCCCTAGTAAACTGCAACTGGCATTGAGTACATGCCTTGAAAAATGGCTACTTTTCGCACAATTTGAAGGGCCGAGAAAAAGTGTCACAAGGCGCTTTTTACGTGTTGAAAATTAGTTTTGAACTCTTTTTAACATATAGAAATAGAACTAATATGTTACAGGCGCGTGCCTAAACATTTTTTTACTCATTTCTAGCCCGCCGGGATGGGATTTTTTTCGCGTTTTTCCTCATATGCACGAAAAGTTACGAAATGCAATTCCTGATTTCCTGGGCCACGTCATGAGTGACCTCGAATACTCAGACAGTATCTGCAT
>UCOJ01001457.1:0-29811 GCA_900474305.1 Cecidostiba fungosa
GCAGGAAGGAGGAAGCGGCCTCGCAGTGACGTGCTGTCTAGGTGCAGCAGCATTGAACACGGTACACATACTCACAGATTCACTCTCGGGAAAGTCAAGAATTATGTCTCGGTAGTCGTATAGCAAAATCGGTCCGTGCGGGTTAAGAGCTAGGACGTATCTGCCGGCGCGCGTGGTTCTCTCTCGCGCGTCGCGTGTCTATCTCTCTCTGTCTCTTTCTCACCTCTCTCCTTGCTCTCTCTCTGTTGATGCGCTGTTGCCACCTGTAACAGCTAGAGTTGTTAATACATATTTTGAATATGCTGGGGAGAGAGTATGACGAGTATATGTAACTATCTCGTCATAAAACATATTGAAGCTAACTAATTACAACGCTATCTATGAAAATCTTATATAAATTATAAGGTATTATTTATTAATTTATAACTGCTTTGTCGCATTATCCTCAGAATCGCTTTCGCTATGTGATGCCTTTGCTCGTTTGGCTCGATAGCCATCCCTATCATAAGCATTATTTATTATTGCACCAAGTAGAGTAAGCTGTTTACTACTTGATATAACTGGAGTTTCTCTAGTGTAAGCATGATTAACAGCATCTGTAAATGTTTATTTTTAATTTATGAACAAAATTATGAAAATATTAATGAATTATTTGGATAATTAGATATGTAAATATTACCTGCAAAGCATTTATAAAAATTAGTGTCTTTTAGAATATTGCTTTTATTTTTGTTTTTAGTCTTCTTCTGTGCAGTGAACTGTATTATAAGGTCTCTTCCAAAAAAGGTCTTAAAATTCTGTGTAATTACTTTAACTAGGCTTTGCTCTTCTTTTGTATTAATATTACAGTCAAATTACATTTTCTGAAATATATTATATTGTTTTATTTATTTGTTTATAAAAATATAAAATTGTTAATGATGTTCTAAAGTTAGATAGCAAAATTTCACTATATTTTATTTCAATAAAATATATTATATTATTATCAAGTTGTACTTTACTAAGTACAATTTGATATAATAAAAATGATTTTTCAAACTGTATAATAATTAGAAGTAGTTTATTACAAAAACCTTAAAAATAAATGTGATATACGTTTGTTAGTCACTAAAGAATCGTAGAGACCTTCAGTGATTTTTTTATCAAAAATCTTGAATTCGTCATATTCAAAAATTGGAAAATTATGTTCATATAGTTCACTAATTTTGTCTATAGACAATACATTTTCGCTGTCTCTGAATGGTCTCTTCTCCTGAACATATGTTTTTAGCTGAAGTACATCAGTTTGAATATTGATAATTTTAGCTTCCAAGTTAGCATTTTTTTCTTTGATATAGGATTTAAGGCTTTTCTTGAGATCTGTAAAATAAATTTAATTTTAGATTAAAATATAAAAGTATATCAAAAGGTTGTAATCAAATAAATATTGCCTACTAAGGTTTCATCAAAGTGCTTCGTGATTTCAGTCTTGAATGTTGCAAAATCAAGAATTGGAAGTTCATGCGCATCATCTTGCTGGTGTTTTGCTGATTTTGTTCTATAGCTGCATTAAAATGGATTTGAAAATTATTATTAAAAAATTAATCTCATAATCAATTTTTTTGAATTAAATTTTGAGTATCATTACGTGTTTTTATAAACTCCTCAGAGGAATTCTCAGCATGATTCTCACTTTCTACAGCTAGTGAAGAATTTTGATGTATGTCTTCATCACCATTGCCAGTTTCTAAAACATCCGTTAATGATAGTGGAGAATTTTGATGTACGGCTTCATCAGCATTGCCACTTCTTAAAGCATCCGTTAGTGATGGTACACAGAGTAAGCTTTCAAGCTCATTTTCATTTTGCACATTCGAAGCAGTATATGATGGTTCGGCAAACTGTTTAATTGCTTCTTCATATGTAGTTACAGAGATAAGAAGAAAATTGAATAATATATAGACCTATAAAATATAGAATTTATAGAAGATAGATTACATACGCCAAGCAGATAAAAATGAACACTTTAATTTTGACCAACTTTCTGTTGGTACCATGCCCATTTTACTTGTTAAGTCAAAGATTAGATGTTTATCTTCTTCGTAAATTGGTGGTTCTAAGTAACGTACATAAAGTTGCTTCTTCTCTTGAATCAAAAAAGAAACGGCACAATTGTAATAAAATCTTGAAATTCTTCATAGTCAGACTCAGTAAATTGAATGATGGCAAAATGTAAAACTTGTGAACCCATCTAAACATAAAATGTTAAACATGTCGATTAAATATCATGATTATTTGTCGAAGTCAGATAAACTTCAAACGAATTTTATTTATAAAGGAGGCGTTGGATTTCAAAACCAGCCAAGCCCATGTCACATAAAGATTATAATTTACTTTAATTAATGACCTATGAGGCGATTATGGTACTTATAAAAAATGGACTTGGCAGATTTTTAATGCAAGTATCTAAACAACAAAAACATACAACAACGACAAAAAGAACAACAAAAACGACAAAATCATACTAAAGATATCATTTATCATTCTCAAAAGATAACCTTTTATTAATCTTATAATATAATATAATATTTTACTATTATTTTGATATGATATATGGATGACTTACCTTCATTTATTACTTTAAGTTATTCCTTGAAACATAGTTATACGCAATGCAAAGATCTAATGAGGCTAATTTTTGAAGAATCTGAATGATGATGTGCATGCTGCATGAGCAAAACCACGTCTGAATGATTAGCGTTGACAAAGAAATAGTTTGCCGTATCATCTTGATTTTCAATATACCGCTCAATGTAGTTGGATAGTTGTAGACGATAAAGTTGCGCGTGCACCTACGGCTGTGAATAACGGGAAACGTCAGGCCCGGACGTTGTTGCTGGACTTACTGCGATAAAATCCTTCATGAAAATCGATGATTTGTAAGTAATATTTTGATTAGCAGCGATGCTGATTTGATATATAAGTTCTTCTAAATGTATTTGGCTATCAAAATGACGCGTGAATAGTTATATTTATGAAAAAAAGGTTAACCTAACCTACAATTTGGTATTTTTTATAGATCAGGCAAATCATCCGGGCCGGATATTGACCGTAATTTAAAATTAAATTTTTTAATTTTTTAATTGATGTAAAGCAATATGAACTCATGTGAAATATAAAAAATAAGTATCTGCATAGATTGTTATAATAGATTTTAACCGTACTATATTAGAGAAACAAATAGATACATTCATTTAAGCATAGACTTATGTTTATATTTTATTCCTTAATAAATATAAAAATAATACTTACATTAATAATTAGTTCATATGCAGTAAAGGTACAGCATATGATTCAACTTCTTCTTCAGGTAGATCAAAAATTGATAAATATACCATTTTGCAGTCAACATAGCTCAATGTGGCTTTGATAGTTTCCAAGCTAGATTTATTTTTTACTCTAAATAACTTTAACTTTTCTGATGCGGGTGGATAACTTAAGGCAGGTCCAAGAATTTCTATTTTATTTCCTTGAATGAAAATTTGTTTAATATCATCATTCTCTTCAGTCGAGTAAATACTGGAAACTTCAATTATTTCTTTGCTTTTCAACAAAACAATATTATTTGGAGCTTTGGTTGTCAGCTCACAATTACAAAACTCAACCTGTTTAATCACAATTTCTCCTTTAGATTTTTTTCTCTTTAAAACTTTGCACTGTCCCAATGGAACTATTTTGGGAAAAGTGTACAGTTTCTCTTGCTCCATCCTATGTTTGACACTAATGATTCCTCTCCATACAGACTTTTTGATAACAACACAAAATGTTTTAAGTATATTTGTGCGTGGTCTGCATATAATTGGCAAGAGCTTTTTGCAGCATAATATGCGATAAACTATAGCAAACAATAAGAAACGTCTATACTTCTGTTCAGGTAAAATGTCTTTTATTACAAAGATACCGCAATACAACAGGAAAAAACGATATTCTGTCGCCTTCCATTTACCTGTTTCACCAAGTGACCGATAGTTCGTTGAAACTCGCTTGGCACTGCTTTTGAAAGGTTCATTAAACGTTGAGAAATCTGCAATACACTTTGTTTTTTAAGTCCATTCTTTTTTTTTCATCCAGTACTCGGTCAAAAACTTCTTCATGGCACCTGAACAACCCAAATGCATGAAATCTAGTACAAAACTGTTTATCATGTAAATTTCAGGTTTAATAGATGTCAAAGGAGAAACACAGTGATGATGTTCACTATTTTGTTGAGCTCTGAATGATGCATCTGTTCTCTTATCTACTATGTCAGTGACAGGATATAATACACGGTTGTTTTTTTTTTCCTTTTACACAATAACGTTCACATGCCCAAAATGCAGTGTGTCCTTTTATGCATTTTGCGAATGCACGAGCTGGTCGATCACAAATAAAACAGTTCACATCAATTTGAAAGTGCTTATCACGTATACGAATAATCTTTAAGAAGAGTATTTAGTTCTTCAATAAATTGTTTGAAATATGTATCAACACAAGTAGGTTTGCCCTTTCCATAATGTACGGTAATCACAAATGGTTCATATAAGACTTTATTAGAATGTACTTTTCCTAATAGGGGCCAAATCAAGGGGCTCATTGTTGCTGGAACGAAATGGCGGTAGGCCATCAACACTAAACTGGAGCTCCAGTGTTTCTTGGTGAAAATGCGGATCAACACATCTTTGCAGGTGTTCAGTAATGCCTATGTACATTATCTTAGATTCATTTGTCATATCATCTGGAATGAATTTTTGAATTTTGTAGCGGTTTGTACTTCCTGGTGTTTTTAAAAAAGTTTTTGAACTAACGGGAAGTTCAGAGTGATACGGCTTCAACGTTTTTAAAAGAGTATCCAAATGACTGTATAGAATACTATAATTATAAAACCACTTTTTCAGGTCAGTCATAAAAGCAGATTCACATAATTCTTCGTTATCTGAATATTCACCTGAACTGTCACTTTCATCCCTGCTTTCATCAGATGTTAGCATCATCTAAACATACACTTTTGTTAGTTGTAACTTGTTCAGGAATGTTTTGTACATCTTCAACTACTATTTCATTTTTTATTTCGTTTTTCTCAGAACTAATAAAAATTTTCCTTGGTCCAACTTGTAAATTATTTAAACTTTCTTCTTCCTTATCCTCTACATCAATTAGTTTTCGCTTTTGTCTATGATTTTTAACTCGCACTCTATTAAGTTGCAGTATCTTATCACTCATTTTAAAAAACAAAAATTAATCTTATAGTAATAAATTTTAGATTCTTTTATATTGAAACTACTATATGATTCTATACAATTTCTAGGTTATGTTGAATACTCCTTATATGCGAACATCAGGAATGCCGGATAATGCCTGTAAATAATTACATGCATATCAAAGTTCAGGTGAAAGTCCGGCTCCCCTTATTTAAGGTTAGCCGAAGCAGGACCGGCTGTTCACCGCATTACACACCTGTTCAAGCGCCTGAAGTTTGACCGTGTCAGGGCCGGATAATGTAGTACGGGGCGCCTTAACCAATTTCTGATCGGAAAGTGTTGTAAAATGTTGCTTGTAAACGGGAGCGGGTGAAAACTGCCCTCAGTTGCCTCATTTAGGCCGCGAAAGTCGGTTACTAGTCGAAACTTTTTATTGCCGTACGCGTCCGATTTTTTCGGCTCAATCCATAAGGAGGATGAATAATTCGAGTTTAAGTCGCGCGATTTTCGTGGTATTTTTCTTGCTTATTCACGTCGAACATTCGGCGCAGCGAGGCTGTAAAGTCCGCAACTCTTTCAGCAGAGCCGTCCCCATCGGCTTGGTACAGTGGGTTATCTACGACAGTTTCGCACTCGACGAGCTCGACTGCCTGGGTGGCAATATTCACCTCTTCCTCACTAATATTTATACACTCCGCGTATATCCGGCCTTTTCTGTCCTCGGTTACAAAATTCCCGAACAATAAGTGTGGATGCAGATTCGTCACCGGTACCCAACCCGTGTTCACGTTATTATTAGTAACGCGTGCGCTAATAATCATTTTTACTCTCGGAGGAATCGCGACTCACTCGTCGGATTCAAATGGCAAGACTCTGTCGCCTAGCTTCAACGTCTTGCTTGTCGCGTCGACATACTATTAAGTGTGTAGTAACGTCCCAGCCGATTATTCCCGCCGTATCTATCGGGAAAATATTCAGCACTACGTGGACGTCGCAATTCGCATTGCTGGCCTTCAAGCTGTATAAAAGCTTGGCCAAGAGTGTATGAGGTACCGGGCGTTACCCCCTGTAACTTAATTATTTTCTGCGCATCGATAGGGTAACCGGGGGCCAACTGGCCTATTTTTACGACTGAAATATCCGCGTCGGAGTCCGCGTAAAATTTACAGGATTTATAAATTAATTGCGGGAAATCTGTGACCACGATTGGTGGCTGCTGCCTGTAGTGAGGGATTTTGTACTAGCTGTACTCTGCTCTGGATTGTCCGACTTTACGCCTGAATCTTGACTCTCGGCGCTTGGGGAGCGCGGCGAGCGTC
The DNA here is from genome assembly GCA_900474305.1 of Cecidostiba fungosa. Classification (NCBI taxonomy): domain Eukaryota; kingdom Metazoa; phylum Arthropoda; class Insecta; order Hymenoptera; family Pteromalidae; genus Cecidostiba; species Cecidostiba fungosa. Next base: position 6,536 of record UCOJ01001457.1, read on the forward strand.
CATCTAGTTTAAATTTTGGCTATCGCTATTTACGTTGTCGTCGCGAATATTGTCGCGACTCCGGTCACCATTCCGGCTGCCGTTACGGTTGCTGTTACCGTTTCGGCGATTATTATACCGGTTTCTCTTGCGGTTACCATAGTTATTGCCGTTCTGATTATTGCGGCCGTAATTGGTGTTGTTATTGTTGTTGCTATGACGATTGCCGTTGCGGTTGTCGTATTGATCTTTATTTTGACTACTGTTGTTATTATGGCGCCACGTACAGTTTTCTTAGGAGTTGATTTCCCGAGTTTGTGTTCGGAGTCACGTGTCCCTGAGGATCGGCCTCGTCGACGGTAACCCTGCGTAGCTGCGCCGCCGGCTTCGAGTTAGAGTGGTATGCGCTACTCGCATATCTAGCGCGCTGCTTGCCCTCGAACTCTATAGCCGTTGTCTAAGCCATAGTCAGATCTTTGGGAGCCTTGCTAGGCACTTAGTCGTCCAAGGTTGTTCTCATACGTCCTCTATCACGCCATGCCTTCTCGATCTTCTCTCGGTGCTCGATAAATCCGGGGCTGACAAGAGAGGGCAGGTTGGTGTCCGTCGCCGATTTTGATGTAACTTTGCTAATAGATAGAGTATCGGAAAATATTGGACCCGCGTTTTTTTATTTGTGCCAAAGCTCAAATGTAAGGGGTGAAAACCACCCTCGAAATGATAAAAATAGGTATTTTTGGTATCATGCATGCATCAATCTTAAATACAAGGAGACAATTAATAATTTTTTTGATTACACAATCTGAAAGAGGCTGAAAAAGTACTCGATAAGTGTTTTTGCTTTTACTCTAAAACTCACGTAATTAGTAGAAACCACCCTTCCAAATACATAGTAATATTTCCAGCTGTGTTCTTCCTGTGCTCTCTGGTAAAAAGGTAATTTTTCCAAGATTACTTATTTCGTTGATAGCATAAATCCCTTTGGTTGTCTGTCGATACTCAGATTTTGAATTAATGAAAGTACGCAGTGGTGGCTCAGTAAACTTAGTGGCTTTGCGTCTCAGCATTATACAGTTTATTCAAGGCATTTTTCAAATAATTCAAAGTCTGAGTACCGTGCTAGCCAGCTATATATGATTAGCTTGTATAAATTGTTATTTTCAGGATCATATTTTCAAAGCAGGGTGGAAGAACCTGATCAAGATTTTTTCTATTTATATAGTGTAGTATATAAGAATATTTTTATGTTGGAGAATATAAAATTTGTCTAGTCGTTAAGAATATTTTGACACTTTGTGAAGAGCGAACAAGCTCATTGTGCTATATTCAACATTATAAATCTACTGCAGATTTATAATATTTGCTGAAGCATCAGTTTGTTCACTCTTGACACAGTGTTATAATATTTTCAACAACAAGACATATCTGTTTATCTGAATAGTTCTAGATTGCACTGAAATTTACATACAAAATCCGGCAAATTTGTGTTGTTAAGTGTTGACTTACTCACACTACAAAGGTGGTAATACGTTCAAAGTGATGACAGGTGTATCACCAGCTGGCAATATAACATATGTGAGTAAAGCTTATGGTGGACGAGTAATTGATTCAATGATATACCAGCAAAGCAATCTAAGTAAAATATTAGAACCTGGTGACGCTGCAATGGTTGACCGAGGATTTCTAATTGGTGAAGTGTGTGAAGTGAATCAATTGAAATGTATACGACCACCATTCTTGAAGAGAAGAAACAATTTATTAAAGAAGAGTCTCTTTTAACTGCCCAAATAGCTACAGCACGTGTTCATGTTGAAAGATCAAATCAAAGAATAAAATCTTTTAAGATTCTTGAACGGTCATGCCTGCTACACTTTTACCATTCATTAAAGACATTTGCATAGCTATTTGTGGCACAATTAATATGAGTGCACCGATATTGAGTGATTCTAAATGTATGCAGAATGCACTTTAATAAATTAAAATTGTATATATTTAACATCTTAAGAAACATAAAAAAAATATCAAATTTTAATATTTAGTCATACTATGAACCTAGCACTCTGAATAGATTTTCTTGCAAAGTATACCTATATCATTATTGGACTGCTGAGAAAAGTTCGTTCGTAACATAACAACCTGCAAAATGCCGTAGCGAGTTGCACAGATTCCAGGAATTACTTTGCTCAGTAACAGTTTCGAAGTCGACTTATCTATACCATTGAGTCTTTAAAGCATTGGGCGCATGTTAATAATTACAGACGGCAATCACAGATTTTGAGCTTACTCAATACACTCGTATCACGCAAGAGCTACGAATGTTTCTGGCACAATCTTAGAAACGGCTCGTGTTCAGCAGCGACGCGGCAGCACTAGTCTGATCGAAACTTGAGCAAAGCCGAGGTAAGTACAGCAATCTTGCAGGGGTAATTTTGTGCAAATACTGTAACGTCGGGCGCGCAGACCATTGCACTCGTGGCCGGGCCGTTTACCTGCCTCGCGTGTCGAACCATCATATTCATTATCAGTCTTCGGTGCTCATGCGACGAGATAAAACCAATTATAAGCTATCCTCGATATCAGAATAGCGTTATCGCGAAGCTTTGCTACTATTACTAGTATTACTACTTTTATGCATCAACACTTAGTATATATAGTGGAACAGCGCGCTTTTCTTGTGAACACGTTAGCTCTTTTTCATTACGATAATTGCATTTGCCGCAATGCGCAAGTGAAAAGATATAATTGCATAGGCGGTATCATTAAGAATAATATGGAAAATGCGGTAACTACTTAATAAATAGTTTAATAACAGTTTTAATGTTTACTTTAAAAAACAAAAATTCTTTTTTTAAACTAGATTATTTAAATACAAGTATTATACAAAAAACTGCATTGAACTTTTTGCAATGTCTGCGTATTTATAATACAGAAACTATATAAATATATTTTGATTTCTTAGTACGAGCAAGTTGTTAGTTCCTTTAGATAAAACATTGCAAGATATGTAGCGATTCTAAGAAAGAAATTGTCGTGCAGCATAAAATTATACCCCGTAGCGTGTCGGTATTCATATCGTGTCAGTAATTCCATGAAAAGTATCGCGCTTCAAGAAAAACTTTACAATAGTCATTTCTTTTTACAAAAGAAACAAACCCTACTAAATTTAATTCATTTGTACCCTTAATAAAGAAAAATCTTGAAGTTAAAATATTTAAAAGTTAAAAAAAATATTAAAAAATGATTTTTTGCAACGTTGGCCTTATCTCCAGCAACAATTCATAATTTAAGCAAATCTAAGTTCTTATGTCTGAAAGTAAAAGCTAAAGATGGCAATTTTTCGCATGAGTATGCAGGCCCTTGAAAAATTTAGCTTTCTCTCACTTTCTCTGGCAAACCTTAAACTTTATGAACACATATAGACTCAAACACACTGACAATTTTTCATTTTCCACGCGTTAGCAGCTTTACCCTGTGCACATCAGCTACTCGATCTCAGCGGGCGTCCTCGATAATATTACCTGGCATGTCTCCACTCTCCATCTACGCCAGTCTGGAAATATCGACATATCCGTCAAATATAAGAATCTGGAACATCTGGCGCAATATTTCTATCAGCGACTCCTTCCGCTATATCGGTTTATCCAGCGTTGCCTTGACAACACATATATCCACACTTACATTGAAGCCAAGTATCATTAAGGAAAAAATGAAAGTGAGCTATGATAGCTCTACCTGACTAAAATCTTACAAGGGGAGACCAAGAAGTCCAGCCCAATCTTGCTCAAACTTGTCCAGGTCAACATAAAACTAATACATCTAAGAGGTTATTGTCCCATAGGCCCCATAGGTATTAGTAAAACCTTGAAAAAATGTCTATTTTGAACGTAGGGCAGATGCACCCAGTATGGCTACTCATAATTATTTTGGGCCTAACATCTTATTGACACGATGAAAAATTTAATTTATAATTGTAATATTTTCCTTAATAGATTTTCTCTTACGAATAAAATTCGTGCTAGTCAAACATGATATTTAAAATAGTTATCCACGTAAATCTAAAACGTGCAATTTATGAGGTTCCGAGGAGTTGCTCCCGGTATGGCTATTTTTAGCCATTTCGACTGTAACTATATATTTACTTGACAAAAATAAAAATTTATTTAAACAGCACGGGAACAGTGCGGGTTAGCCTCTCTGTTCGTATACAAGTTGGGTGGTCTAAGGGCAATACGCCTGTCAGATCATCTTGAGATTGTCAGACTGCATGTAATGCATACTATTTTACTCGTCAAGATAATGTAGTTTAGCTAATCTTATTTCAAGCATAATATTTGCAAAACTTTTCTCATACAAAAAGCTTTAAACCATAGTTTTTAACTTTAGAGAAGTTTATAAGAAAAGTATTACATTCAAACAGTATTTTTAGCAGACTTCTACGAGAAGAATCATCAGTCATCGGATATTTGTAGCAAGTATGACGATGAATCGTTTTCGCCGCAGTAAAGTTTAAAACGATAATATATCTACGGTATCCTTCGTGCCTGGGCTAAAGCAAAGTCAAGGAAAAACAGCAACAGGGCTGAAGAGCAAAGGAGAGGAAAAGCGAGAGAGTTGTAGAGAGTGAGGGAGAGAGAACGAGAGATATCTCCCCCGGAGCTAGCTTATCGTTTCTCGTTCCTTCATCTTCTTGCATCTCTCGTTCTTTATCTTTCATGGGCGCGAAAAAAGTAGAGGTGTGTATATGCCAAGAGCATAAAGATGCCAAAGTATCAAGACTAAGCGATATTGAAGTATGACGAATGAAGGCGCTCCACTATAGATTTAAACTAGTGTATACTGATCTAAATCTGTTTTCAAGAGACTCCGTTATCATACATACAAATACTTACGCATATGTTATATACATAAATACTTACGCATATGTTGTATATACAGAAATTTTACACAGATTCTGTAAAATTTCTATATTAACGAAATTATAAATAATTGAATTGATATCTGAATTGTTTTATACACTCAAATTTTTGTTTATACAAATATGTCAAACTTTATCCTAAAACGATGGCAGCAGCGATGATGGCAATGCACTCGATACAGAAGAACAGAAATATTTGGGTACAAAAATCCCGAAGTAAGGGCCGTTACCGCAAAAAAAGTACAGGAAACAAATACAATGAACAGCGCCGCTATTCCTATGGCGATAATCTAATAATCTACAAATAGGTTTATAACTACGGAAACCTAATTCATATGGGCTAAATATTTAAACAATTAATTAGTTATATAACCAAAGCGAACTACTGTTGAAAAATTCTGTTTATTTATCTTATTTTCTAACATGAATTGTCATAACTATTCCAATCGACATCTAAAGATGGTGTCATACTCATTTCTGCCATTTTGCCGAACTAGCGGTCGGTAATGCAGTAAGTACGTAATGTTATCATCTGTCATTTGTCATATAATTTTGACACTCAACAATGCGTATTTCGCTTATACGCAGTGATACTAAATAGTACACACAATTAATCAGTGACAGCATACAGCAATAAATTTAACTTCAGGTCATCTCCAGGTGATTGAAGCACCCAGCAACAACAGTCAGTACAACAAGAAAGTGCAAGATTATACCGGGTGATTGAGATAACCAGCGACGCCAACCTACAGTACATTGACAGTGTGAATCAATTCCAGGGTCATCTCAGGATAGTTGACACCACCTACAACGCCAACCAGTACTGCCTCACCGGATCAATCCAACTCCAGGATTGTCTCCGGGTGGTGAAGCAGCCAGAATCGTCTACCAGCGAAATACCAATCAGCTCTACCAAATACCATGAATTTAGCTTCCTAGAAGTAGCTAGAAACGCCAACCAGCACCACCGGACAGTATGAATGGAGCTTCAGGGTCGTTTCAGGGTGGCAAAAGCAGCCAGAAACCATGACAAGCATCACTAGACAGCATGAATCCAGCTACAGGGTCATCTTTGGGTGGTCGAAGTAGCCAGACTCGCCAACCAGCACCATCAATCAGCATGAATCCAGCTCCAGGATCGTTTCCGGGTCGTAGAAGTAGTCAGCAGCGCCAATATACAAGGGACCTGGGAGAAAAACACTGATTTAAGTCTAAAAGCAGATCACACAATCGCTTAGTCACTGATTTCATTTTACTCCAAACAAGAAAATACAATATATTGCAGATTTCATAGCTGCAGATAGTTATGGATTCCAAGAGATACTGAATTCTCATGCGCACTACATATCGACGCCAGAGAGGGAGAAGGACCTATCCCGGGGGCGGTTTGAAGAAAGACCTATCTCGGTCATACTCAATTTCTATAATTTTTTTAGTGATTGACTCAAGAAAATTTTTGATTTGGTTATTTTGTACAGATAAACTTCCTCTACAAGATAACCGAAAAAAAAATTATCTTGAGTCAACCACTAAAAAAATTATAGAAATTGAGTATGACGTTCTTTGAGCCAATTCTGAGATAGGACCTTCTTCGAGACAACTTTTCCCGTACTTTGATCCTAGGAATACGCATTTACCATTTGCGCTCCCAGTTATTGAGTATGTGCCGTTAAACAATGTTTACTTTTTTATAAATTTGAATGTCCAAAAAAACAGCAAAACTATTTTCTCATGTTCCATCCAATAATGCAAAAAAAAATCAAGCTAGAAATGTGTGTTCCCATTTTGAAAATTTGCTATTTTTTGGGCCTTGATTTAAAAAGATTTTCTCATATTATATAACCGTTAAACCAATCGTCAGAGATTAATCAAGTTATTTCAAATGATAACCGAAAAAATAAGTTCGCAGAATACGTAAATAAAAGAGAAAACGAAAGTAGCCAGAAGTAGGAGTGCAGAAGGCGAGGCAAGTTGGAGCGATGTATACCTAAATGGCATCAGTCTACAGTGCCATTTCCTGTTCTGTGGCGGCACGCAGAGCGGCCTTTACTACTGGCTGGCTTTAAGTTACTAGCGCGAGCTGCCGGTCTATGGGGCGTGAAGCCTGAAATGCCGCAATAATGTAACCTTCTTACGCGAAGCATGCAAGAGCAACCCTCCCGATCCATGGAAGAGTCATGGCGGAGCGGCGCCCTAGCCACGCGGAACTCAAGGAATTGCGCACTGTTGCGCCCCACAACCTTCTTCCTATTTCTCTGCCGTGCACAGCCACTCGTTGCTACCTTCTCAAGCTGAGCTTTGTGCCCTCCGGCTGCTTGCGCTTTTTATCCTCCCAGAAGTTTAATTGGCAAATTGACCTCGTCGATTTCGCGCGAATTCAGTAGTTCATGCTGTACGGCCAACTGCGCGGGATTGCCGCCATTGGAACATAAATTTCTTGTCTAATGTTCCGGCAACATTCTCACTAACTTTCGTGATAAGTAAAAGTCTTATCAAGCTGAAATATCGATGCGATTCGGAGGTGCGGAAACAGGCAGTGCTGGGGTTAAAAAAATTTAGTTGGAAGCTTGTTATTATTCCTGCCGCGAATTCAATGTCGATTCTTCAAACGCAGATAATAATTATCTCATTAAAGCATTGCCCAACTCGCGATAATTCACGCGGCGTCGTCGCCTATGCTCTTTTCGGAATTTCAGAGCTCGCTACGTGCCAAGAGGACTTTTCCATTCCTCGGGCTGTCCTCCTCTCTCTCGTTGTCTACTCCGTTTTACTTTCGGCTTGGCCTCCGGTCCGTTTCTCTCTCGCTCTCTCTCTCTCTCTTTCAGTCGTTCGCGCGCACGAGCGTATGAAGCGCGGTAGTTCCGTTTCTGCCCCGGGAGATCCACTCGTGCGGCATAATTTTCAATTACAATAGATTATATCGCAGCGCGTTAAAGGGGCTTGTGTGCATGCTGTGTGCTCCGGTGTTCGTCGACACTCCTCTCCCACTCTGTTCCTCTCTTCCCCCCCTTGCCCATCCCGTCGCACCCCTAGCTCCACAGAGGCGCCAGCAAGAACCCCCGGGATGCCCGGGGCGTGACCAGGCTGTAAACTGCGCGTTTGCGTAAACCTCCGAAAATCAGCGTACTAGCTGCAATGTGTAACCACACCAGCTATTCCCTTCCGCCTCTCCTATTATTGATAAAAAAGTGCACGCATATTTACAATATCTGCTGATGCAAGACGACGGGAACGCAGGATCATGATTCGTTTCATACTGCAAAGGAGGATACTAAAAATAATAATATTAGTTATTCATAGAGTGTATCACTACTTTGAAATTAAGTTTAAAAATCTTATAAACTAATACACATATACTTTCTTAATGTATTTATATTAAACTAATTGTTATAATTTTCTTAATTTTTACATTAAACATTTATACAATCGATGATCAGACTCATAGTTAAATATCTATATTCAACATTGCAGAAAATGGAAAATCGGGCGACTACAGCTTCTCTCGTTAGGGATACATAACGTTGGTATAAGCCCGCTAATGCAATGCTAAGATCGATTTTGTATTCCGTGCGTCACTTCCAAGACTTGAGTTAAGTACGAGCTTTTCGAAATTTTAGCCATTACCACGAAGCTTCCACTTTCAGTTATCTCACTTCGTGGTCTGCCAAACGTTCTCGTGCATGTAAACGATGTAAAACAGAATAAATTATTCTTCCTTGCCTTTCCATTTTCACCGACGACGACGGATGAATAATATTCTTTAAGAAGAAAGATTTTTCGTTCGACATGCATCTACCTGAGCAAATGAATATAATGATTTTCGATCGTTCGTACATTATAATTGAACAAACAAATAATGGTAATCTAAGAAGAAGAGCAATAACGTCAATCCATCAAGCCATCGTGAAATTGTTAAAGCCTTTCAGACGAGATGCAAAGTGCATGAGCAAACTCCGTCGTTAGTCAAGGAAGCAGTGAGTGTGATCGAATGGTCGACGATATACGCTCGGACCCTGCACAGCTGACCTCTTTGCAGATTTACGAGCTTGTCGGATCAGATGGCCGTAGCGCAAAAAGATGAAAGCCAGTCGCGTCGACGTGTCTGCCCGAGTCGTTAACAAGCGCTAAAATTTCACAACGCTCTCGACATATAGGAAGTGCCAGAATTCCCGCATGTACAGTTTGCTGGCTGCTCGCTGCCAAATACGAGCGAGAGCTTTTACCATGTCTCGGCCCCTTTTTCCATTATTTCTTGTGCCAATACAGCCTCCACCTTCCTTTCTAGCTTTCTCGTTCGACACATTATGAGTTCGACTCTCTTATACTGCCTTGTTTCCTTCGCATTACGTTTTTCCTCTCTACGTCAGACAAGCTTTCGCTAAAGTTCCGCTTCTTGGATCTCTGGATGCAGCCTTGATTTGCTTTGCTTTGCCGCGCGCGCGCGATTCTGGCTGAGTCCTCAAACAAAAAACTATTGTTTCTAGCTTCGCTGATGCTTTTTTGAGAGCTCGAACTTGGCTCGGTCCCTCTACTGCAATGACAGCATATAGTAGCAGCTACTCTCGAGTTCTGCGTACCTATTCACTCGGTATGTGGCGCAGTATCCTAGCGTTACGACGGCCGAGCCCTCGAGACTCATCCCGTTTGTCTGTATATAGATGCATTCGGAATGAAGCGGCGAGAGAAGTAAGGCGCTGACTGGTTGCAGTTGCGTTGCCACGTATACACACCTGCACGGGTTATTCGACGCCAAGCCGATAAACGTGAAAAGCTGCCGCGCGTGTTACGAGTCCGCGTGAGCCGGAAAACAGGTCCGACTTCCAGGGTTACTGCCACGGCGCCCGCTCGTACTGCCTGTGTATACGATGGAGAATATTTATAGTTGGCTCCGGTCGGCTATACGTGCACCCGCGAGTTTGCGCGCATTGTCAGCTCAAAGTATGAATTGGATATGTTTACTTAGTCATTTTGGCTTCGTGCTCGACTACATAACTAGAATCCGTTTGTTTTCATAAAACCAATTTTTTAAATGAACCTAATCTTAGCATGTTTTACTTACAATCGCTATACGCATTAACCTTTGCAGCTTGAATACTCGTATTTGGGGGGAGGTCTTTTATGAGAATGCTAAATTTTTAGATAATAAAAATCACGGCGAATACAACTCTTTAATAATTCTTTTATATATATTTATATCGACGTTTAACGGCATTTAAACGGATTTACATAATAGAGCAATGGTCTTATAAAATCTGATTCTTTGGGAAAGCTGAATTTTCTTTACTAAGCATAAAGACTGTAGAGCTGCGAAAAGCATTAAATCCTCAAGTTGAACGCGATATTAACTGAGGACGACTACTTAAGCTCACTGTTATTAAAAGGTTTTACTTTAGGATTAAAATGTGCACCGTAGACGGATAATGTGATAAGCATGCAGGGATATGTGATATGTCATAAATACTAAAAATTCTTTCATCCCATACGAATACAATTTTCCATAAAAAACGTAATTTATTAGAATAATATTATCCAATTAATTTTAAAAATTTACCCATTAATTCAATATTTTATTATCGTGTTCACTTTATTATAAAATCAAAATATTTAATATTACTTATTTTTTTTTAATTTCAAATGGTGTAATTAATAGGATTTATGTAGTTTTTAAGTATAAAAAGCCAACTTCTCAAGTAACAACTAGGCTTGACTAATATACTTTGCATATAGCTTTATGCATAAGAAAACGAGTAAGTCGTTATTGTCTATAAACTATATTTACTTACTGCGGGTAGTGTAAAAAATTAATTAAAGGTACATCGCAGACTCATGCATATTAATCATCATTTTTACGTTTTAAAGTGAATGCATCATAGTAAGTATCACCTCTACTAAAAGTTCGTTTATTAATATGAGTTGCCTATCGTAAAGTACAGGCGCATCTTAACCACTATAAAGAGCTCTTAATTAAACGGCCAGTATCTTTATAGCGATTTAGTGAGCTCCTTTTACTTACGGCATTTCCGGTAATATAACTCGAGTAATATTTTTCATACCGATATCTTTTTTTTAAAGGAGAGTTTTTACTTTATAGTAGCCGTAAAGACATTGTTTAATCTTTGGCTACTGGAAAATGTTCCAATTTTATTAAAGTTTCATGTAAGGCGACTTATTAAGCTTTGAAAAAAGGTTCTATATTGGCCAAAATAATCTACATATGATGAGGAAATCTTTTTATTTTTGCCAGAGGGTTCATTATTTGGTAAATTTTTAAAAAGGGAGCACACCTTTATACCGTTTTTCCTAGAAAATAGAAGCAGCGTACTTATAATTTTATATTTGTATAATATACGCTATAATTTTCAAAAAGGGAGCAAACCCTTCTACTATGATCATTATCTGATATTTATTGTTCATTGTGTTATACAATGTAAAAAAAACAGCGGACTACGAGAAAACAGCTTTGTAACACTATTGTTTCGGCCATTAAAATAATACGAAAAGTAGCCATATGTACTCCTGAGGGCACAAACGGAAAATCCATAATTATAGGATCAAAGTACGGGAAAATAGCTTCAATTTTAAAAAAATTCGTTAAAAATGGTCGTTTAGGGGAAAAGTATTCTACGATCGAAAATAACGAAAAATAATGAAAATTTTGGGATTTTTCGAAATCAAGCAATGCGTCCCTTTTTTCATAATTTTTTGCTATTTTTAATCGCAGAAAATTTGTTACCTAAGCGACATTTTTTAACGATTTTTTTTAATTTGAAGCTCTTTTGTACTTTGATTCTACAAGTATGGATTTTCCGTTTACGTCTTCAGGAATTGCGTACATGCCTTTTATCAATAGCTACTTTTCGTATAATTTTAATGGCCGAAACAATAGTGTTACAATGCTGTTTTCTCGTAGTCCGCTGTTTTTTTTTTACATTGTATAACACAATGAACAATAAATATCAGATAATGATTATAGTAGAAGGGTTTGCTCCCTTTTTGAAAATGATAGTATATTATACAAATATAAAATTATAAGTACGCTGCTTTTATTTTCTAGGAAAAACGCTCCACGCTCAAAGGGTTGATTAGTCTATTTAAGTGATTTCAAGTCATTCGCAATACAAATGTCGCATGTGAACTAGTCGAGGAATAGCTTTGGAAAAAAATAATATACATCAGCAATGTTTTTGTTTCTATATACCTTCTATATACCTTCTAGAGTAACGATAAAATCAAGTACTACGCCTATTTCATTGTCGTTTGACTATAATAGAGGATATTTCAAGTATTACTTGCAGTTTGTAGCCCTGCGTTACATTCGTATGGCATACTCAAAGCATATATTAACAGTAAATATAAAATTATATGGAAATTTAACTAATGCATAACTCAGTGTAGCCGCGGTAATGTTACTTAACAGAGTCGTTGTTCTGGCTCATCTAGTATGTGGGTTGCTACTAGCTTAGTACCTAGAGTAAGCCTCATGAAGCACTAGTACCTACCAATATGATGCTATACTAACTCCTTTATGGAGATGGAAGCTTGGTCATGCAGTACAAGTATATTAATAAATAAAATTCTCTCTGCAGATATAATGGCATTGCATAATATTCGTTATAGTGTAATTAAAACACAATAATTTTGATCCGTGTATTTTCTAAGCAAAGCGACAATTTTAATTGAATAGGAAACACGGCTCTAAATGTATTACATCAGGAAAAAAAAGAGTTTTGGTGCAGTCTATCGGCGCGAAAGTATACGCGGGGCCTCGTAACGAGGATGTTACCCGGAAAAGTAGTCTGTAAGAGGAAATAAGCTCCCCTCGTACATTACGGGATATCTGATGCCCCCGCCTGCAGCAGGCAGTAGCAGTAGTAGAAGCAGCAGCAGCCAGCCAGCCCGGGCAACCGTCGAAAACTTAAGTCGCTCCCTAAAACCCCCCTTCGCCCAGGCCTTACGCTCGAGCTCGGCCTCTGATATTTATGCCACTTTGCACTTAATTGCTCTCCAAACGGAGCCGGCCCGTAATTATCACGCTGCACTATCGTCGCCTCTTTCTCCTGAAAAAAAAAACATTACTTTGACATGTAAAAAACTCTTAATTTATCGTCAAACTTTTTCCTCTAGTGACTCTTACCGACCTCCCACTGAATATTAGAAACAAAAATAGCCATTAGCACGTGTATGCAACAAACTTTTCAAATAGCATTTGCCTGAAATTAATGTCAGATTCATAGAGACGGAATGTCAGTGACGCGGCGTATAGTCGTATCGCGCTTATTAATTAAATGGGTTGAAAAGCTTCTGACGAGGATAAATATATAGCAAATAATAATAATAGCAAAAGTTACAAATCCTTGTTGTTTATTGAAACAAATTAATCAACTAGAGTGTTCTGTCATATAATTATCATCGTATTTCCAATTAATCTCATTTCCACGTATATTTTTAAGCATCATTGAATATTTTATACTCGAATACGGATTACCAATAAACAATGTTATATGGTCAATGATTTCCGTACAGATCGGAAACCAGCGAAGCATACGTACTCAATCAAATTAATTATAAAATTAGCTATTTTTACGGGTGAATGAGTCTGTATAATCTCGCGTCAATTATCAGTCGATGCCCAGCGCGCGGTGCGATATTTTAAAGCATTTCTTACAATGAAGATATGTAAATAACAAGATATATTAAACATTTTTATCGCATTACACTTTTATGAAAATGGTTTTTATGCACAATGGTGCTGATTAAACGGAGGCGCATAATGAGATGGTGAGTCGAAAATTCAATTAAAAATTGAGTCTGTAATACAATTGTCGGTCGACTGCAAATAATTCAACGTCACCTTAAGAACAACCTCAGCAAATCATTATGGTTATGTACGCATTCGTGACAGCTTGCACATTTGTTTTTTTCAATTAAGAATACAAGGCTCTGTTGTGACATTGCAGTTTATATAACGTTCGCCCCCGTCTATTTATGTGTTTTCATTTCGAAAGACACAGGAGGGTAATATCAGGCTTAGGCTAATCGACGATGTGAAATTGCGAATTTCAAGCCTGCTGCGACCCTACACAACTCCAGCCCCTCTCTACGCTAGGGTTGTAGAAGTCACTTGAGTCGCAACACGTAGAGCCGACTTGCGCTCTCGCGGTCTACTCGTAACACAGAAACCGGATCAACAGACTGGTGGGTGTATCAGGACAAGTAGAGGGGGAGGGGGGCAGATCAACATCCAAGGTGGGCTGTGCTGACACTATGTCAGCTTCGTAAAAATAAGCCATTAAGAGCACGTGTCTTTTAGCGATTAGCATAATGGCAAAGGTTTTTACCTCCACCCTTCGCCCGCTCATCTGGCTCGGTTTTCCCCCTTGAAAGGTGCTGGCTCGAAAAATGTTAATGTCCGAAGCCGCGCAGTAGTTCTATATGCGTATCGAAGCTTGGGACAAAGAAGACGTCGACGACGACGACAAGGAAGTCGCGCCCCCGCTGTGCGGTAGCAGCTGCAGGTGCGCGGCATATGCGCACCCCGTGTCATTAAATTTTCTAACTGACTAGCGTTTGCGACACTCCCGTCGACTGCTTTTAAGATTTTACCAGCTATACAGTCTCCCGGCGATGCGTAAGCGCTTTTTTTCGACGTCGACTACTACTTACTTCGAGGAAGAAGGAAGTATAGCGCGCAACTCGAAATATTTTTTAGAGTCTTTCGACACCGCGAGTGCCAGCGGTGATGAGGGGCACTGCCTGCGATAGACATAAATTTTAGAGGATTTCCGAAAACTTTATCGTGCAATATTAATTTCATGAAAGTATGCAAGTGTGCGAGGGATGGAACGCATAACCATTTTATGGGATATTAGGCTATAAATCTACGGTGCTATAATCGGTAGAGTGCGTATTTTGTAATAGTATGCATACGACACAACTACATGAAAATAAATTAATTTAATATAATAACTTAAAAATGATAGTTATCAATAAAACCTCGAGACATATATCTGAAATGAAAAATAAAACTGAGAATTCGCAATCTTACTATTAAGAGCATAGACCGTGGGATAGCGGTGCGAACATTGGGGAAGAAAATGTGCGGTAAAGTTAAGAAGTGCGTTGGCAAAGAGGACATCGCGCTCTGAGAAAAGGCAGTATTTGGTACCGCGAGCGCTTTGTGTAGCTTATAACGCGAATGAGGGGGTCGGGGGAGAGAGTGCGACGCGACGTGGCGTCGTTAGCAACTCTCCACCATTGTTTTCAGCGCAACCGACAAACTGGGGTAATTGCTTCAACTTTTGACCCTGCCCGTTTCGTTGCTTCTCTCGCTCTCTCTCTCTCTCTCGCTGTTCTTCAGGTCCGCTTCTGTGAGTCCGTATGGCCAGAGATAGATACAGAAAGGAAGAGAGAGAGAGAGACAGAGAGAGGTGGGTAGGTAAAACTGAGGAGCCGTCGAGAGCTGGCTGCTTGACTGTTTACAGTGGCAAAGAAGCCGACGCCATTCTGGAAACCACCTGCGTGTATTAACTATCGCCGCGGGACTTATTAGCGCAGCTAAAATTAGCATTAATACTCGCGCTTGGCATCATATAAGAGCCATGCGACAATTCTAAGTATGGGATCTGTAAGTTTCCTGCTTGAAGGAAACGCTTTATTCATGTGTATAAATACCGTCATACGTGGACAGCAACTCGGAACCGAAGGCAATAATGAGATTCCACACTAATGTCAAATTTTCAGCTTCGCAGAGCTTTTGGAATTCAATCGTTTTTCCGTCGCTACATTTTTCCAAACTTCTTCCTGCCCCTCGTACGAACTTTAACTTGTCTTGTTTGCCATAATGTACTTGGATTATGGATGGAAATGGGACATTTTCGTGAAAGTGGACTTTGCCAAACTTTTTGTTATATTTCAAAGTTATAAAAATCTGAATATTTTTCGCAGTAAACATGCCAATGAATACGATATGAGGGAACTCTATTTTCTTTACTTTCCATGAATCCATTAAACGCACCAAGTTCCGTATAGGGAAAAGCTAAACGTATATTTCAGTAGTAGCGTCTGAATTGGGTCAGACAAAATTATAAAAACTGCAGTGTTTATCTTAGATTATGTGCAGTTTTGACAACTGAATTTAATAATTTAAGTTTTAGTATATTTCGATACGGGTGTGGAAGGTGATTATTTACCTCATTTGACGTTTCTCGCACGAGTATAATAAATGATGATATCATAAATGATGATTTTTTTTTCATAAATGACACGGTACGGAGTCACAGGTAAGAACGAACAAACAGATTTAATGAAAGTCCAGGCATAAGAGACTACATTATGAAACCAAAAAGTAGCTGCATCACCTGGAAAAGAAAGCTGAGCAAATCTGGCTGCATACGCGTCCGTGTATGTGTTTGTTTGCGCTCGCAAGCGCTGGTTTTTCGTCGGTTTGCAGACCGCACACTGCAACCGGGATTCATATCAGCAGCTTTAGGCACGTACCAATATTTCAACGAAGTTTCCTGACGCACTTGCCGTGTAACGCGTTCCTGAATGATAAACGACCCCGTTCTATTATGACGCGGGCTTTTTTGCATACTATTGCTGCTCTGTACACGTTCATGCGACTATGCCAATCGTAAGGTATTCATGCGCGAGTCTATTTGTTCGAAAGCCCGCTTACGCGCGATCGAGTTATACACAGGCGTTATGGCGTCAAGAGCACATGCAAATATGCTTATATTTATCATTTTTTCTTTTTAAAACGTATAGCGCTTTATGCTCGTGCGTATAAAACAGGTAACAGCCGGGTGCACCCGAGCAAACGAGAAATCGAATGTGTGCGAATGTTCCAGCGCACATGAATACTCGCAGAGAGCAACGCAATTCAAGTTCGGTAAACGGAGCTTTGAGAAAGCAAAGAAAACTTCATTCCCACGGAGACTGGCAAAAGGCTTCGGTAATCATTTTCTCTGCGCGTGTTTATGCGCGTGGCCTTCTGCATAAAGCTAATGCAATTTTGTCGCTTCGTTAGATGCGTTTATTTAACCTGTGCAAGCCAGCCATGCAGTTAAATTAAGGTATTGCTTGAGCTCGATTCCGAATGGACGGAACGCTGAGCACTTGGCTAGTAGTAGTCCAGCCTGCTGCGCGCTATGCGAATTCGATCATTTCCAATTTCTTTGAACACTTGCGCGCCGAAGATTATTTCGTTATCGTTTTTATTAATAGAGCTGGGCTCTGCGCGCCGAAGAGCCTTTTAACCTCGTGCCCATCAGCTTTGACATTTACCAGCATTTATCCATGCTGGAGATTGCACAAGATCAAACGGACTCCACGATTACCTTTTCCAACTATCTGCATGGATTTCAGTCGAAAATTTTTAAACTCACGGCTAGATTATGTATGAAGCGCATATAGAATCTAATGAAATATCCGTTAAACTTCTTCGTCTGAAATATTTTATGGCTTGCATTAACAGTGCGTTCAGTACAGAAGCTAAACTAGCCGATAACGCGTATATCAGTACTACTACGCAAAACTTTACCATTTTATAATTAGTAGAAAATCAGAGCCGGCAATGCGTCGATTGAAGTAAATGAAGTGCAAGTAACCTTAACTCTAGTACCATACTATTTGCTACATTTAATGTTGAGTAGTTGTAAGTACCTTTACTTTAATAATTTATTAGACAGGGGAGCAATCGAACCCATTACACAATCTACTTGGACCAAAATCTGGAATAAGTTTGAAAAGTTTGGCATCTACTCAGCTGGTATTAAAAGTATTTTTATGATTATTAATTTCATAAAAAGTATCATAGAAATAATAATACAGGGGTATACTTTGTATACAATTTTGGCTGGGGAATCCATACGCTTGGTGCCTTTTTCTCTTCAATTACAAACCTATTAATTCATTTTAAAACAAGATCACCTATTACAACTTATAACGACGAAACAGTGCCGACGGCGCCACCACAAAATGATGTTAATAAAGGTAATATCAATAACTCAAACGGACGTACAATAATAACAATTATTTAATTACAGGCTATTCTTAATGATCGTCAATCAACACATCGGCACAATCAAAATTTCACACAAAAAAAAAATTATTAGCGGCCAACGAATTGAACCGTTTAAACTCGATTCAATCGTGAAGCACAGGCTTGTCGCGCATTGTCTCGTGATACCGAGAATTCGAGGAGATTCACCGGTTGAAAGTAAATAGTAAATTCAAAACAATTATATCTATCTCTGTAGTGAAAAATGCTTCCCTGAAGAGCTATGAATTAATCAAAATACGCAAAAAATGCAAAAAAGGCTCAGATAGTCAACTTTGATCCTCTGTAACTCGAAGAGCATTAATCGAAAAAATCTGAAAAAATTCAGCTAACTTAGTTACAACCTCTGCTACATTTTCTCCAAGTTTGGGCACAATCGGAATTTTAATCGGACGATCTCACAGAGAACCACCCATATATATAATTTCTTGTCTCCACAGAAAGGGCCAAGCCAATTATGATTTTTAAAAATATTGAAAGTATAAAATAAAAGTTTACAACTACAAACGAATGACATACAGGGGAACATCGATATTTTTCGATACATAATCAATCATTATTTTAGAAAGGGAAAATCAAAATGGGCTTTAGAAGAAAAATTTAACAAACAGAATCAGCAGAGGAAATTTTTTCGCTGCAGCTATTCTACGCTCGTCGCAAAGAACGTCAGTAAAAGCTACATATACGCATGTCCCTGGCAATTTATTAACGTCCTACGCGCTGGATTTCGTCACGAAACGACGTGTCAGTTTCAGAACGCTAATACTGTTATACGCCGGACCGCTTTTCGCTTTGTACACGAATCACGTGGTGTTCATAGCTTCGCCACCCTCGCCGCTGTTCCGCGGCAGCTTTGCGCCTCGTCTCGCCCAAACATAGAGTTGCGATAGGACGATGCTGGCGATGAAAATTGGCGGTGTGGTGTGTGATGTGGTTCGCAAGTTTCTTCGTCGTCACGCTACGAAGCTTTTTCTTTCTGTTCGTCTCTCTCCCTCTCTCTCTCTCACACACTCTTACTCTCCTTCTACCGTTTTCACTTCGCTTCGTGTTGATATACCCAAGAAAATTCGCCCGTGTTTCACGAGGCTTATTAATCTTCGTCTTTGTACGAGTTTACCGTGCTTATTATACTGTAATGAAACAAAACTTTCGTGAAAGGTCGTTGTTCTACTGTTATATTATTAAACGTCCTACCAATATTTGTGAATCCAAGCGTGGAAATAGATATACATCTCCTGAAAGTTGTATAGTATTAAATTTTTGTCGGATAGACGTTACATTTTTTTCGTCTACTTCAGATCCATTTTTATTTCAATGATAAATTTCTAATAGGTGATAAAGTAATAACAGCTAAAAAAGGAAATCATTTTGACCAAGCAATACAACGATTTGTACAACTTCGTATAATTGTATTTTGTTACTATTATAAAAATACTTTTATTACTTTTCTAAAAATCAAAGAAAATGTTCTCATAACTTCTGATTGATATATTCTTGAAAAGATATTCCTATAATACATCTTCCTCCATTAATTGATGAGATAACTTCTATCGACCACATTTCCCGTTTCCACCTGCTTATCAATAACTTAGGTAACAATTTTAAGCTATTTTGGCTATATCTAGAACATACACAAGTAGTGACATGTACTGCAACCAAAACAAAACTGACATGTACTCACTATGCGTCACCTACCACAACTTCCTAATTAATGTATTGAGCAGGAGTTTTCACCGATCGAGCTATGCTAACAATACCTGGTATATCGTCGCTCCTCATGAAGAGTAATACATTTCATTTCTCGTCTCAAAGACTAAAAAAACCTTGGTGAATTCATGGACATCGATGCCTATGGCCACCTATATATGCCGCCCGGACTAATAATTTGTTTGCCTTGTTTGGAAATTGGGACATGAATTTTCAATAGAATAAAGATAATATCACATTGTCAGAAACAAAAGAATTGCAAGAAAGAACTAACTGCCGGGACTAGGCCACAAGCATATAGGGCTTACAATATACGATGACACGCTATAACTTTGCAGCACAATATTTCGCTTGGTATGTCGTGCGAGTCGATTTCATGAGCGCAGTTTCCTTTTGCCAGTTTAAATTGAATCAATTGGAAAAGTTCTGATCCCTTTCGTTTAGACCTTTCCTTAGACTTCCCTTGGCAGAATCCACGACGATAGATCAGAAGTTGCTATCTGGCGGATTCATTTTCGCAATAAACTACTACTGTCTATGAATAGGTTATGAAAAATATGCACTGCTGCGTTTAAATTAAGAGTTTTTTAAATCGGCTGATACGGTATATATATTTTTGTATACCTATTTAATTTTTTAGGTATAACCCATTACATACCATATCAAATCTGTAAAATATTTTTGTATTATACAACATTGTTATAACATAAAAGTTTATTGTCGTAAATTGTGGCTGCGTAATAAGTTTGCACTGGTCTTTTTGCGGTTGAGTGGCAGTGAAAAGGCAAGCTCTAACTTTTTGACGACTGTAGGCGCCGAGATAAACGACCTTTTATGCTTCAAAGTAGATAACATTGGGTCGGGTCCGTCGCCCAGTAGTAACAGCTTGTTTGGTCGAACGTTGAAAGAAAGTTAACGCGCTGTATACCGACTTAATAAATCTATTTTCCTTTCTAGACAGCACCTCGTAAGTTAATGATGCTGACCTCATTCTGTCGTTTGACTTATGATACTCATAAAATAAGTAACGAAACCGATATTCGAGCTGATCGCACATACCATACTATACATTTAACAGCGTATAGCTACAAGTTTAATGCACAATTTTGAACGTATATATTTCTGGATCGCCTCATTAGTTGTTCTATAATACAGTGAGTGTCGGCTTTTGTCATAAGGATCTTACATCTTATAGAGTCTCTCGGTCTGAATAGCGATTCTTTCATTGTTCTTCGGAGTGAAAGGAAAAATTTTCGTTGTCATTTCACGATTCGTTTAGCTGATTTCCGAGAGCATCAAGCTTCTCGATAATTTAGAAGACCGTGGCAAAAGGCGGTCTTCATCCCGCCTTCCATTTTCTGCGCGTGAGATCTTCTTTCATTAAATCCCATTATAATTCACTGCGGCCTCTTTGTTTAAAGCACAATGGCCATTGATTCGTCGAAGTCGGAGGGCGTGGATACGCGACACGGCTGGAGATCGAGTTGCCGCCTTGTCTCGGATTTAACCTCGAAACTTGAGAGATTCCGGGACGCTGCGACTGCGAACATTAGGCTTTGCATTAGATTGATAGCAAATGAAGTGTCTCCTTTTTACCGATTGGAGAAAAAAAATCATTCGCGATTAGGAGAAACGAGTAGACGAAAGCGAATAAGTGTCGAATTCCGTTAATCGATTCGCACGAATGTGCAAACTGGGCTAGAATTATCATAAGAACGACGATGAAATATAGAATCGTGTTCGACTTGCGACTTATCAAAATCCAGGCTCAAGACCGCCTCTTAGTCAACTCCATTCCATAATGTAAAAAAGCCATTATGCATCTGGCGACGATATACGAAATATACCTGATGCAGCATCACCAGGTGCCAAGCTCGTAAGCCGAGAGAAAATAAGCGGGAAAAATGAGACGCGCACACGAGCTCCGACACCTCGATTTGCCCGTCTACGCTAAGGCTCAAGAGTGTTTCGTTACGAAATTCCACTTTTCGACAATGGATAAAACGCGCGGGGGATGAAAATAAGAGGCGGCATGCGCGTATAAAAGGCTCGCCAGGAAAAGTATATAAGAAGACTAGGAAACGAGTCAAAGCCCGAGGCCGCCTACAGGATAAAAAAAACGGGGTAAAGGGGAAAAACGAGCTGAAAAACGTAACGGCCGCGTGAGAGCCTCGACGCTTTCTCCATACATGTATAAACGTACGCAGCCGTGTGCTACGTAGAGCTTATACTTAGAGGAGTTAGGCTGGTCGCTCTACACAATAGCCGAAGGGTTTGCGGCCGTCCCGCCACGAGCTCTGCGGCTCGAGGGTATAGCGCACGCGTGTACGTACTCGAGCTAAAAGCGGAAATTTAATTAGCGCGACACACTCGGCTAGAGCGTATCCTTATTTTCCTCGGCGCGTGACCCCCTGAGGCTGGCACTACACCACCGTTTATACCTGATGCAGAGAGAGAGAGAGAGCTCGGCAAAAAGGGCCGCGCGATAAAAAGCATCTTCGCGCTAACGAGTGCGCTACACACACTTACTTGCGCAGGAGCGTGCTTTCCTTGAAAATCCCATTTTTTTTTCTTCATCCCACCTTCTCGCTAATTGATGCGAGCCTGATAAAAAGCGCACGTACACCAGGGCCTTTCATCTTGGCGCGCACAGAGTCCACCCTCCCCCCCCGAACGATTAACTTGTGCACTTCCTTTTTCCCTCTGCGATCCTTTTGCCGCGGCCTCTCGCTCTCACTATACTTTTAGCTGAGCGCGAGGAAAGCTTTGTCCGAGCAATTAACGAGATAATGGCAGTATCTGTATTATGAAGCCTTTGGAGCGAATGCGCGCGGCGACCCCAATCAAGTGTCAAACGCACTCTTGTTTTATCGCGGCATAAACGAATGGCCTGCACATATTCAATATCATGCGCTGCTACGCATATACTAATTGTATTACTTTGTTTGTGCGCTCGTTATTGCGAGAGATTTCTGTCCTTGTCTTTTGGTTCAATTATCGCAGAGCGATATGCGACAGTCATTGTTTGGTTCCGCCGGCTACTGTATTTCCCCCCTAGTTGCAAAATATACTATTTCCTACTTTGCTCAGAGTCACAGTAATTTCGAATTTTAAATAAATAATATTGTTATATAATAACAATTATTATTTCATTATTTTTTAAAAATATGTATACAGTTAAACATACGGCACTTACGTGTATAATTGAAGCAAATTTCAGGCCTGAAAGCATCAGAATGTGTCGCATAACGTAAGGGTTTTGCGTAGGCCAAATAGTTAATTGTACACTGCGTGTATTATTCTCTATAATTCTCTACGAAAAATAGAGAAACATTTTCAGCAGCTGAATATCTAAATGTTATTTTAAAAGTTATATTTCATTTTTATTGCTCATATTTTATAGCAGCATCACTTTGTTTTGAACCTTGGTAGCCTTTAGGTCAAATGCTCATTTTTGTAAGAGATAAACCGATCTCGCGTTAGATTTCTCGTAGCCGTAAGTTTTCTCCTTGTATAAATCTCCAAGTTGTCGATTTCGATCAATTAATTCGCTTTTACGCATAGTTAGGGGTGCGGCCCTGAATTTCAAGGAGTTTTATTTTGTTCCTCATGCAG
>UCOJ01001458.1:0-30166 GCA_900474305.1 Cecidostiba fungosa
TTCTCGACTTTTCCATCATTCAAATACATGTCAACTATCTGTATTTACACTACTTTAATCCGTTTTTCAACACCTTCGCAGACAAGCCGTATGATTGTGATGAAAAAATTTTCACCGACAAATTGATCGACGTAAACAGATATCCCTTAAAAATTCCAGCCGGAAATCTCGCAGCGTATCAAGCAATTTCAGTGGATGAACATGACAACACAGTAGATGCCGGTGATACGGACTATCCTCTCATACATATAGCTGCGGAATCGATAAATTTTAGGATGACATACATCAAGATTGGTACCAACAGTACAATAAATGCTGTCGTGACAAAACACACTTTAGACAAGCTGAAGGAGGGCCATATCAACATGTTCGTCACCGCGAAGTCGTACGCACATCCAAAATTCTCAAGTTTAGACATGGGATACGGCTATTACGATCCGTTTGTCGCGATTGTACCAGTTGTGAGATCGTACAAATTATACATACCTTACCGTATTCTATTTTTCCTCGTGATAATTCCAGTTCTGATCGCCATTATCATTCGAGGATTGTACGCTTTGAAGATATACAGTGGAAATTCTGCAGTCATAGAAATCGTACAAGTAGTCCTCGGCATCGCGACTAAATTTCAACCAAAAATGTTACGTGACAGAATTATATTTTTAAGTGTCGTTATAATTTCACTCTTCTATTCCACGAATTACTACTCAAAAATTACCGACACGCAAGTAGTCGAGCACGAGCGTCAGTTCGAAACCTTCAAAGACATAGCCGACTCGCCGTACGACATTTACATAAACAAGAATTACTATGACAAATATCTCCCAGACGACGACTACTACACGAAGAAAATCAAATCTAGAACCAAGAGAGTTTACGACATATTCGTTTGCTTAGAAATGCTGGAAAGAGGAAAGCAAGTGATTTGCTTGTTGTCGAAAAAATACGCGGAGACCGTCATCCACAAGTTTGTAGGACCTAATGGGAAGCCGATCTCGAAACTCGCTAAGCCTGTGTTTTCTCAAGACCGAATTTCCTTTGTAACGGAAAATGCATTTCCATACGGCGAAAAGTTCGCTCGGATTTTCCAGAGGATATACGAGTCGGGAATCTGGCCTGATGCCGCACAGTTGAGAACGAAGTTTAAGATTTTAACTGATTATCGCCAGGAAAATACGGAAGAACGTAATTTCTTTGCTTTGCAGATGTTTTATATATTTGCTATGGGCTGTATTGGATCGATTTTGGCTTTTTTGATGGAAATTTTACTTTGTTTAGTATCAAGAAAAATAAGGAGGCCCAGATAATTATCGATTGTTAGTAAAATATGAATCTATAGTTATTGCGTGCTTTGGCGCTTCTTGGCAAAATGACTTGCGTCCACTTTTTTCAAGTTTTAAAGTTTGCCGTTTGACGAAAATTGAATTTTTAAATAAACAATATATATGTATCCTTTCTAAGTCACTCTTATATTAAAAATTCACATACAAAGCTTTGATTGTAGGTATATGTTTCCTGACCTATGAAATAATTGTAAATATTACGTGGACTTGAGTCATTTTGCCTAGCACATATTTGCAAAAAATAAAGTTTGGCACGGCGCCGTTGCTGATCACAGAATTGCGCTTACAAAAAAACTGACCTTTTTTTGTTTGAGAAAGAAGTGTTTAATTAGGTATAATCTTATGTAAATTCGAAGATAATACTGTCATTTACTCGTTTTGCTTAGAAACCACAGAAAATGTATTCAATAAACTAATAAAAATCATACAAAAAAAACAATAATACTGTCTCTCTTTCTCTTTCTTTTCGCAGGGTATACATTGAGTTTCTTTTACCAGCTTTTACCAGCTCAATAATTCAGAACAATGTAAGTGGAACTATTAAAAAATACAGCAAAAAATAATGTTTGTAAATACATGCACGATTTTCGCGTTTTTCGTACCTAAAGTATACCATTTTTTTGCCCGCTGACAAAATTTTGTTTAAAAATGCAAATTTTGAATTTCTGAGTTTATCTTTATTTTCTAAATACATATCTATATGTGTGTACTGGCTGTGTAAAAAAAGGCTAATTTACTCCCATGAAAACGCGAAAATCAATACCGCAGCAAGGGTTAAGTGGGCTTTTTGACCTCGTGTGGAGTTTCCAGTACTCGTCTTCGGCTCCTACTGCAAACTCCAAACTCGGTCTAAAAAAGCCCACTTAGCCCTTGATGCGCACTATACTATTTTGTTCGCATTTTTCCGGCAATGACTTTATTTTATCCGAACTTCTCGTTTTGAACTTCCGATAAAAAAAGTTTATTTTTTGTAGAAAAACGTGTCACAAGGTCCTTTTTACGCGCTGTAAAAAGGACCTTGCCTATTAGACATATGGATGAAGAAAACGAAATTGTTCAATGCGCGTGCCCCAATATTTTTTGCCTCATTTTTCCCCATCAAAAAGTTTTTTTTTGGAATTCCTTATAATAAACCGGTGACAATTGATAGTATTTGTTCGAGTCCATCGGTATTTGTATCTGTACAGGTTAAAGGCTATACTTCCGTACCACGACAACTTCGACCCGTTCTATACTGTACATACGTGTTTTATACATTATAGACAGTTCCTTCCATTTTGCACACCAAAACAAATTATACGTATGTACAATCATTTCACTTTGGAGGCTGTGACCGAAGGTCTGCACACGTCGAAACCGTCAAGCGGTATATAATGCATATCCAATACGGCTACATCTGTCGTCAAATTCGCGCCGAAAAAAATTAATATCATATTATTTAAGATTTTTGTTTAAATTTAAATTTAACAAATCCTGGTAAATTCGTGACTTGTTATCGGTGAAATATATTTCATTCATTAATAATGACAAATTTTCAACCAAGTAAATTTTATTTACTCATACTGTCATCATTGAATTTGTATAACATTATCTTAAAAGTTAGAAAAAAGTAAGTATTATAAACGCAACAATAAGTAATGAAAAATTAAAATCAAGTTATTATCAAAGACTTGATTAAAGTAACTGTATGCATTTACGACTAATAGAATTACCTTTCAATAATTATAATAAAGAAATTTTTCATTTTCACGGAGCATAAAATGATATTGTGAGAAACGGTTTTGATAAGGATTAGCGTAATATCTACAATGATAGATTTTAAACAAATGATTAATCGCAATATATAATTTATTACATTTTTGTAGAACTGAAACGCCAAATTTACTACGGTTATCGCAGTTATCGGATGAGCAGTTTTACGGACAATCTCTGCTTAAAAATGTAACTATTTTTAGTTTTAGTCACGCTTATCGATCGAAGTTTTTCTTTTGTTCATTAAATCATCCGAGAACTGTCCGACTTCCCGCAGAATTGTTCATATAGGTATTACGCATTTTTTATTACACAACAACATTTCTAATTTTCCTTACATTACAAACACAATAGAAATAATTGCAAACTTATAGCAGAGAGTCGTACAAAATATACTTAATTTTATTAATAAGTATAATGATGTCATTATAGATACAAATATTTTATACAGATTGCCTTAACGTTAGAATGAATGTATAAAATGATGATTATATTACAATGGAATAAGGCTATACGTTAATCGTTAGTATGGCTAATGTTTTACACGCGAATGATGATTTACGATGGATTATTTACAAACGGTCAAAGTACAACAATCAAAGAGTCAACAATAAGTCAGCACATGAGCGATGATCGGAGCCACTGTAACAATAAATATATTCAGATTATACACTGTAGGTATAGCGTAAAAGACTCGAATATCTATCTAAACAAGATGTATACAGCTATATGCTTACCTCAGCCAAACTCAGCTTTATAGTCCCATTTTGAAGTGGATCTTTGCTCTCAAATATTGCTGAAATTAATAATTTCATCAGCAAAAATTTTGATCTATTATTACTACGATTAAACAACCATAATTAGATTCATACCAAATGCATCGTTCAAGTGCAGGATAGCGGAAACGAAATCACCGAATCTTAGAGTTCCGTCTTTTCTCATGTACCGCAGGATAACAATAGACAGGACGTCTGTGTTCAATTGGAAACCTGGAATTCATAATTACATAAATAATCAGACACTCGTCAACAAAAGTACGAGATGAGTTTTGTTGTAATTGTTCACTAACCAACTTCGAGCAGCGCATCCCGAAGTCTTTCAGCTTTCAGTATTCCAGTCTTCTCCTTCGTGTGGTTCTTGAAAGCCGCTTGCCAAAACTTAAGGCTGCACATGAGATCTTTGAAGTCGTTGAATTTTAGTCTGCCGCTTCCCGTGCTCTGTTTCAATCGTTAAGGAAAATATATTTCTAATATCGTATAATTTTGTTTCAACCATCAGCATTATTAAATCATACAAAAATCACAATATAAAAGGATACATCCATTGTAAGAATAACTTGTCGACAGACGTCCATGCAGGCACAGCTCTTGATGTAATCTGGAAGAAAAAAAGAAGAAACAAAAAATTAAGATCAGTCTTCAAAGATCAACGTGCTCGTCAATGTGCAAAAGATACGTTCGCATCGTTACCATTAGGTAGACAGGCCTCGAGTAGCTCCTGAAGCTCGAAGGCGTTGACCGTCCGATGCTCATCGGCGAGCTGAAGAAAAACCGCCTCGTACTGGGAGAAACCCTTGCCCTCGAGAGGCGGTGCCTTAACGATCGCTGACTTGAGCAGCGACGGCGGTGTGTCGAGTAGTCTGTAAAGATCGAATCGGGCGTTAATCAAGAGGTAAGATGATTACGTATATATATATATCGCTTGAGTTTATTTATTATTATCGTTATATAGTTGGAATTCCAGATCCGAAGGACGATATGAGTGTCTCTCGATTTATCATTAATATCTCGTTAACGAGATCAAATTAATCGGAATTAGGATAAGCCTATAAATGAAGACCTGATGGTGTATAATATTAACAAGATAATCCCTCGGTATTATTTAACGATCGCGGAGAGTCGTTAAACAGGCTGAAATTACGGTTTCGCGCTTTTTTTTCTCCGGCACCTGTATACACCATACCGCCTTGACATTCCGAGCTAACTAGCAGAACCTCTTTTTTATACCTCGACTGACGACAACAACAACAAAAAATTAGATGAACCAGCTCGTCGTCTATGCTAAACACAACTTCGATGACGCAAACAAGCTTTACGCTATGCAACTTTATATTTACAAGTACAACATATACACGGCTAGTACATATCAACTATATACTCACTTGAGCTTGAGCGGTTTGCTGCTGTAGACGCGCAGCGTGAAACTCGTTTCCTGCGTGGGCTCGAAAGTCGTCGGTATGAGGAGGTAACCACCTTGGTCCAGCTGACACCTGTGACTGACCTGTCGGCTGTTGGTGTATTGCGAGTTGATCAGCGATTTGTTCTTCTTGAAGAACTGCTTGTTGATAGACTCGGTGCTGTTCTTCGGCAGCGCGTAAGCCGTGAAACCGATGACCTGTTAAAAAAATCGGCGAGATATCAATCGAGATCGAGTTCTTCTCTCATCATTATAACAATCTCTCTTACCTTTGGTTCCATGATGGAGTGTTGGTTCAGGGACACGACGACCTCCTCCATCTCGCTGAGTATGAGATGCAGTTGTGGGTTGATGTGAAAGGTTTCTGCAACGATCGTTGATAAAAATCGGTAATCCGATCTCTGCATACGAATGTCTATATAATAATAATACAATACCTTGATTGTTACGACAGCCGCCGGCAGTGACGCCTCTCCTCCAGCTTCCCTGATAGAGCTTCATCTGCCAGGTGTGTTTGCTGTGAAGAGAAGGCTCGTCGCGAGACGTTTCCGCGTCGAGGTGGACGACCTCGAGATGCGTGAACGTCTTGACGAAGTCGGAGTACGAGATCCTGCAACGAGTGCAATGCAAATCAGATCGGCTCGATTGTTCCTCTATATAGATACATACCGCTATGAATACGAACTAGCTGTGGGTGTGCATATGCGATTATGGGTGAGTTGTCCGGTCGACGACCGGTTATATATCTATAATACATGCATATAGAGAAGGAGACTCACCAGAATTCACCCTCGGCCATGTTGCGTACGGCGAGTCTGTCGCGCTCGACAGGCGGAACCTCGTCCCACTCGAGACCACCTCGGGCCCAAGCACCCACGTACTCGCCGCCTGGGCCTAAGGGGTTGCGTAGCTTCACTAACTGGACCGCCTCGCCGCTGAAGCTCTCCACCTGTGAAGATACCACTCGTTAGTTTGTTTCTTCTTAAATCAAGTATCCTACTTTAGAACGTATAACATGACGGTATGGAGAAGAGGATGATTCTGATTAACGATTTCCTGATGATGCATTAATCTTGACTTTTGACGCGATAATTATAGGGTATGAGCTTGAGAATATAAACATCGACAATTTGCTACTTTGTAATTATACGCACGACGGTATCGCAACTAATCGAGCATCCGATATAAATACAGTGTCACAGGAATGATTGTCGCCGTCAGTTTTCTATTGTTAATACGCTGTGCGGCCTATATTTATGAGAGATAATTGTAATTGTACGCGATTTCTTTTTCTCTCGTACAACGTGTAATCGTAAGCGTAATGGAGTAAGAATGTAATTTACGAGACAGCGTCGTATTTTTTACGGCGAAAATTCGCAGAGTTAATGCGGCGATGGTTCGGACAAGAAAATGAGACTTACTCTTTCTATCGCGTAAAGCCTGTAATTGATTCCCATCTGTATGCCGTTGGCCAGTTTTTCCGTGCTCGCTCGTATCTGAAAATTAGAAATAAAGATTATGTATTCTGGTTGTGTAAGAATTAATTATAACTTTATAATAGCTTATACATAAATTACGTTAGTCCAAAAATTTCAAACATTAAAAGAACTATTAAATATCATTTTTTATCCACGATTCCAAAAAAATAAAACGCATATCGTGCTCAGAAAACCGCGATAACTCCTCATTAAACTTCCTCATACAATCTCTCGATCTCTCCCCCCTCATAATCAATCGATCTTCCGCCTAAGATCCATCTTAGAGCGTCATCGAAAATCCCCTTTTCCCACGACGACGAAACGCAGAAACTCTCTAATACAGTATAGTTCAGTTCTCTTTGAAGATATATATATACACGTATATATATGCGGTATAGCATATAGATACCTGTTGTTGACTGTTGTTTACGGTGCAAGTAATGAGGGACGTCATGTCGAGGAGCTTGGCAAGTGCACGGCCGCAACCGGTAGGATCCTGGCGGATAGCTATGCTCTCGGTGATGCCGCCCGTCAGATCCGACAGACCGTCGAGAAGTGTACCGTATTTGAGTGCTTCGTATGAGCCGTGTAGTCTGTAACGATTAATAATATATGTGCTGCATTAGATTTTTGTATTTTTTGTTCAACCTGTGCTTATTATTATAGTTATATATTTCTTAATTTATAGCAGGACTTGCTTAATGTATCAATAAATACAAATTTTGTAAATATAACCTTATGTAATAAATTCGTAAATTTTTTTTAACAGTTTTCCATGTATTTTCATAAAAATTGGCTTTGGAAGAATTATTAATACTTTTAAAATTTAGATGCCCCACTCTCCACTAATGCACTGATTGATGGTTTGTATTAGAAACGATGCCAAGAAAACGAGGCTCAGAAAAATGTGAAAAATAAACTAGTGTTCCTTAATGTAAAAACGTAATAAAATTCAGGTTCTCAAATAATTCCACTAGAAATTATACAAATTAATAACTTTCGTAGAGCGGCTTATTATGACGATGACGCAATGACACTATAGATGTCGCTACTTCAAACCACGCTTCGCAACGGCAGTCGGCACGACATTGTTTCATTGTCGACGTCACTCTTATCAATCTGCCAGCGCAAGGAGCTTACCCTCTTACACGCTGACATTGTAGTTTTGTTCGAGAAAAATACGAGCACATAAAAATCAAGATTAATTCTGCAGTCAGTTCGGACAATCGTGCAGTTTCTGCCATTATATTCAATGTTGTAGTAAAAAGGTATTTATCATACGTGAAGTGGTTATCGTTGAATGTTGAGATTCCCAAAAAGTATAATACGATGTAATATTATGAACGACTGTTGCAGATTATAGAAGAATATTGTTACGTAATATACTTAGGTGGTACGACTATCGTGCGGTGCTGCAGCAGGCGCCGAGGTGTTTACATTACTCGTGAAGACTTCAGATTCTTGGAAAAGTTCCTTGTTGTTGTCGTGTCCACCAGTGAATTCCGGTGTCGATACGTCGGTATACACGCACGATTTGAAGTATTTTCAAGGTATGTATGTACATACATACACACAAAATTATTGGCGAAACATGTGAACTAATGTAAAAGAGTACAGAAATTTTACGATCTCTAATTTCTTGTAGGTATTTCGTTTGATATAATCAACGTAGCACATTGTGAGGATAAAAATGGCGAACGATGTTCCTCAAAAGTCGCTTGATTCCGTTATCAACAAAGGCGGAAGAACAAGATTTCATTTCGAGATCTTCACGTTTACGTGGGTGATAGAAGATTATGCCAAGTGCCAGAACGAGCAAAATAGTTTAGATATTATTTCTCCCAAGATAGTTATACACCAATTTAATGAAAAATATACATTCAAATTGGTAATGAGCCCATGCAGATCTGAGCCAAGCGGCAGTGGTATTCATACTTTCATAGATCTCAAAGTGCTGACGTGTCCTAGCGATGAGACAAAGGTCCGCGTCAGACGATGTCTGATAAAACCCGATGGGAGCGATTATGGTTCAAAAGAAGAAGTTTGCGTCATTCAAAAGAATGCAGTATTCAAAAATTTTTATATAACGCCGACCAACATTTCTACCTATTGTCTGTCCGAAGGTAACCTCACAGTAAAATGCACATTTACTTTTCGCCGTAGCGTATCCCGTGACAAGCCTGAATATCCGGATTCAAGAGCATCAAAGTCCATTCTCGACGAATACGAAGAGCTTCTTTACTCCACCAAATACAGCGACTTGACACTAGTTGTAGGCGACAAGAAATTTACGGTACATAAGAACATTTTGGCAACCAGAAGTCCCGTCTTTTTGGCCATGTTTGAGCACGAAATGCTCGAGAATAAGGAGAACATCGTGAAAATCACCGACATCGATCCCGAGATCATGACCGAAGTCCTGCGCTTTATCTACGCCGGCAAAGTGAACGGCATAAAGGACATGACGGCTGGTTTGTTTGCCGCTGCAGACATATATCAACTAGAGACTCTGAGGCGCATGTGCGAGGATGTGTTTTTGGACAAGCTGAATGTTGATAACCTGGCGGAGATTTTAAAGATTGTGGATAAATACGAAACGTGTCCGCGACTGCATGATGCTGTATTGCAGTTCTTGTCGTTCCATGGAAATGAAGTTGCTAATTGGGAGAATTTTGATAATGTTATGCAGACTCTCTCACCGGCATTGCTGTTCGAGGTAACGAAGGCGACGATGTTGAAGTCATAAACAATTTTAAATTACGTGCTTGCAATCGTTTACGAAATAGTCTTAAATCTTGATAACCTTTTCATATTAAAACAATATTATACTATTTTCTTTTTACTTAATGTAATGAAGATTTAAAAATAGAATAAAACAAACCTTTTCTTATAAATTAATAATTCTCAAGTTTTATTAAATAAATTCGATTGCACGCTGTTTCCACTACGCAGAATCATCCCTAATAAATAATTGAACATTACAGATTCATTAGCATACGCACGATCATTTTATGAAAAAGTAAAAATGTATTTTTGAATAACATTGCATTTATTTATACTCATTTAGTAAAATACGGATTCATATGTAGACATAAAACGTAACATTCTATTTTGCAACTTCAAAGTCAGTATAAACAACACTTGTGTTTGTAAGAAAATTATTCAAAAAATAACAATTTTGAAGAAATCATAAGAACTTTACCCGCGAGTTACACTCAATCCTACGTAAAGCATTCAAATCTCCCGCGCACTGTAGCTAAAGAAGCGCGAGCTGCACATACACTCGCACCACGGAAGAATTCTGTAAGGTGGCGCTTGGAAACCCCGTAAAGCTATATTTAGTACACCCAGCAACAGTAACACAGAGACTATACAGTCAGCGAGTCAACGATCAGCTGGCGGACGACGCTCCGAAGTTATACACAATAACAAGCTTGTATACATCAATAGAAAAATTTTATTGTTATTACACGTGGTGCGCATTGACGACATTTGTGCCTGAGTAAGTAACATCATTCAAGAAAGTTGTATCTCAGATTTTATTACATGTTATTTTATGTTAATCGCAATTCGTTTTGTCTACGTTTATTCTTAGACAAGTGTACGTGCACTTGCTAGCGGTATCTCATGTTCCGCTCGATTATTGACATTAGAAGTTTAATTTACAAAATGAACTCGTGACAATACTATTACAAAAATGTTAACTTATATTATAATTACTGAATAATATTTTTCTTCTGTTGACTTCGTAAACACGACACATTTTTATTTCATCCAGTACTACCTTATTATATAGTCAATATCAATATCGGAATAAATTTTATAAATTAAAAAGTTGATATAATACGTAACTAGCTCAGATCGATTCTTTAAAAAATTATAATAACTTACAATGTCAACAACACCTGTTCGCACTCTACGAAATCTCATTTAAAAAAAATCCATTCAGTTGTTCTAGATCCCCATCACCAAAAAAAAAAACTCCGAATCATGGACCGAAAATCCTTCCAAAGCGAGTCGCCCACAGAAAAGAACGTGCTGACGGTCAACAAGTGGGGCCGAACAAGGTTGCAGTTCACCGAGTTCTGCTACACCTGGTCAGTGGAGAACTTTGCTTACTGTCGTCATCGTGATCCCGGCTACAGTATCACTTCCCCTATTTTCACGGCCTTCAACTACAGCGACAAGTACCAGTGGCAGATAGTTCTCTACCCAACGGGTTACGACGTCGACAACAAAGACTACGTGTCAATACAACTTGTCAAGGTCTCGAGCCCTGATGACCCAAAACACGCATCTATACGACTCGCGATTGTCGATAGTCAGGGCAGAGAAGCTTTTGCTACTGAGAAATTCGTTTTGATTCTCAGGAGCCTCGAGTACGCGCTTGATATGAAACACTTTGCAAGACAGAACGATGTTTTTGATGGAGCTTTGGAAGAAGGCGATTTGACTATCAAGTGCAGGATACTTTTTGATAATGGCGTGTCGCACTTTGATTCGGATACCGAAACAGATGCTGGTGGAGGATATGTTAATCTGAATCAGAAAATGGCTAGGATGCATATGCAGTAATGGGTGTTAGTTGATGAGTATAGAAGTGATTTATCGAGTGATAAGTACTCTGAGGCCTTTTGAGAGAGTATGATACACGATTTAAGGCGTTTTTCATTGTTTTGGTTTTAGTGTCGAGCAATAATAGCACTGCGTGATTTTAGATTTGACTTTGAGCATAAGTCCAACATTTATTTATTACTTTTATTTATTATTCAAAATTCACTGGTGCAAATAAGTATTAGGTACTTTTAATAAATGACTGAAGCACATGTAATATTGTTTATTTGCACGATACAAATTGTATACATTTATTAATAAACTAAAGTTATCAATACAAATTTGTCACTACTTCAATTCGTCTAAATCCTTATCTTCCTCTGTCAAAATTTTTGAACCATAATTAACAGAAATATCATTCAATCAAGAAATATCGCTTTCTAAGAGCAACTACATAATTATTTAAATTATATAAAACCGGCAAAGTTTAGATAGACCAAACGATCGACCACATAATTAAAAAGTATATCAATATACCACCATCAAGATTAGATCGGACAGCAATGACTATCATGCAAACCTGTTACCACCAATAAATACTGAACGGTACCTTTCTCAAATCACCTATATAAAAACAGCGCGAATATCAAAATTAAACATCAATTCGGTCACAATTATATCTCGTACGAAATCAGCTATATCGAATTACGCCCAATTACACACACCCATCATTTTCGTACATAACTTTCCGCATCAGGAATCCTTTTCATATCAATAAAACTCGTCGATTAAATGTATAACACACCGCGCGAGCGCGTATAATTGTTTCGGCGGTGAAAAGCGTTTAATTTTCGCTCGCATATATATTGCGCAATCGCGTTTCTAATTTCACGAGAAAGAATACCGGTGCGTGTATAATTGACGGTTCGGTCGCGTGGAGAAACTTGAAAGGAAAAATTTTGCGATGTAGATTAATAATCAATTGTTGATGATTGTGCGCTTATAATAGCCGTGTTATATGGGATAAATAAGTGGAGTTTTATTATTCGAGCTTAGAGGATATATATCGCGTGTTTTTTAGCGATTTGCTCTCTATGTTATAAATAAGAGAAGTATAATTGTATATGTTGCGTTGTTATCTGTGGTTTCATGGATTGCTTTAAATATCGCTTTAACTGTGCAGTATTGTTTACTCAACGAATTTTCATATACAACTATCATAAACTTAATAAAAATCATCAGTCGCAATGCAAATGATAAACGAAGAACGCGACGTTTCTCACAGTTCCGATATCTGACTAGAAATCACAATCGGAATTCCTATCAATAATACATTATATATAAACCCATCCACTCAGGCTTTCAAATTTAATCAATAAGAAAGTTATTATCTCCCATAGACACAAGCAACCACAGTCGCTCTTGAATCGAGCGGATCAAAAGCGACCTCATTAATCAGCTGCTCCCGAGGATATCGGTATATGTATATATACATGCACACATGGCGTATTCCTTTGCACATATATACATACCCAACAAAACGCACTTTCACTCGCGAAGCGATCGAAAGCCGACACGTGCGCTCTTATCTGCTAAGGATCCTTCTATGTCTCTGGAACACGCCCGAGATAAATGTCGGCGATTTATGTGGAAAATCGAAAGAGCGAAAAATGTAATCCAGATGTGATTGAGGCTGAATCGGTATACGCCTGTATGTATTATATATATACAGATATATTAATCGGGATTATTGACTGCTGAATCGGTCTTTGTTGTTATTGAAATCAATGTATATATATATTGACGATGGAAACCAGCTTTGAGATGTCGACGCAGTGGACTTGTCGATCGAACAAATTGTTCCGATGTGATCGTTATAATACATTAATAGTGTAGTATTTATACTGATTGTATAAATCTACTTTCATTACGTCTCGACCAATAAGCGACTTTATGAATTCTTAATGCATCATTACACCGTTAAATATACTACTAAAATCTGCAACGCTATATAAGTTCCGCTCATCAACGCAGCTTCTTCCTCCTATACTGCACTCACGCATTAATTACCATATCACCTTTTATTCCTCTCCTATATATATCCGCACATGCAAACCATTTCCCGTCTCTCCCTTTGCCGATTTTTTTTTCTCGCTATGCAGCAACTCGGTACCATTCATAGAGAGAGAGAGAGATACGATGCGCCGCCTTCCCTGAGAAAATACTCACGCGGATGCGTGAGAATGGTTATACGTACGCGTGCATATATATGTATATGTAGAATCATGGTTTCGCCGGTCTGTATATAGCGAAGAGGTGTGCAGTGGATTTGAAGGACTGATAATTATTGTGAAATTGAGTCGTTCTTGTGCTCTTTGGGTGATTTGTGTAAGATACAGCAAGGAGGTATTTTTTTTTTGTTTTGTTTATTGTTATAAGTGGGGATATGCAAAACTTAGTTGGACATGATTTTTATTTTTAGTCATAAGTATTGGCCGAATGTTGACTTTGTAAAGACGATGTATTTATGCGTGCAATCTTTTCATTTTCGACTGAATCATATAGTTATATCTTTTAGAGTACTTGTTTCAATCACATTGTATATCTCAGCCAGCAATACTCTCTTAAACTCAAAAAAAGCAAAACGTAGATAATTTCATCACACCTTTCTTAGCCTTTTTGTCCCGATAAACTCGAACAAGACGACGGCGAGTTCTCAATTCGGCGGATAAATCAACCGGATCGGTTGTGCTCGTCGATCCCGAACACAACATCGAAAAAAAAAAAAACATACACTTCATAAGCGTGTATATACCTGTACCCGATCTTTCATTACACGCCTTGTGTAGTAGTTGGAGATAAGGGGTATAATGAGCTTTTTTTTGCAATATACACCAGCCTCGTATATCCCCTGACCTCGTGAGAGTATATTTTTCAAAGTGTATGCACATAATTATTGTTTACGAGTATAGCCGATGTTATATAGATTCTCCTTATTTTTTTTTACAGAAACGCGTCTCCTCTTTGAAAGCCTGAAAAATGCATACCCATTATCTATACTTTCAATGCGCTTTTTTCACGCGAGATATAACTTTCGACTTTCCTCCGCTAATCAGCTCCTCTTTTTGCTCAGCCGACGATGATGATACCGGTGACAAGTTGTCAGGCTGATTGTCGCGCGACGCTGATTATGAGATACACACCCGAGCACCTTTTTACACGACGTTTAATAGCTCAATTATACACATTCGACTTTCTTACAAGCACTCGTTATTAATTATTTTTTAACGAGCCGCTCATTTTAATTCCATCTTAATTGCAGCTCTCGATCCGATTATCCTACATATAGTCGTCTGATTAAAAAAAAAATACGCGTTTCGATTTTTCGTTCCTCATCCTCTACATAGGTAGTAGTGATGTCCGAACCCACAACTCATTAATACACCCGAGGCGTGTACCACTTAGACGTGTGTATATATATATGCGGGGGGTCGAAGGTGAGAATATTCTGTATAGTGATATATATATACGTAAATACACACACAGACAGCTTTCCCCGCGAAGAGTCGATTAAAGAAAGTCGCGCGTTTTCTCAAGTCTGTGATGCAGCGCGTCGAGAGGCTCGAGAGACTGTGGGAAAGTCCCGGCGAGTTAGGGCCGTTATCGTTTTTTGCGAATGCTCGTAGGTGTGTGCTCTCTTGAGAGAGATAGAGGTGTTGGATATTTAGTTTTATGGGATTTTGAGAGCTGAAGATTGGAGCTTTTGAGATCGCCTGGGAAGAGATGCTGTCGTGCTGGATTTATTTATTTATTTTGACCGATTTATTGTTAGATTTCGTAGGTTGATGTAAATATACGGAGAAAAAAAGATGCGCAACGCTATAACGGTGTGCGAGCATGTGGTATCAGTTGTAACAGCACCATAGTCCATAGTAGCTTTTATATAGATACTAAAGTTACCTGCTCATTGCTCCAATATTATGCTAATTGACGCGAAAATAATTTGTAATAAATTTTGGAAACATAAAAATAGTAATGATATACAAAATTTCGTTTTTACTTTTTTGATAAAATGTAGAACGATCTATCGAACGAGATAAATAAATGAATTTTTCATGCAAGTGTACAGAATTTTGAGAAAATAGCTATTTACATGATGCACAAGAATGAGCCAGTGATATAATCAATTATTAGCGATGATGCTTCGAACAAGGTGTAATCTAATTTACTCAATGAGTTTTGATTAGGATGTAAGAAGGATTTTATTAAATTTCACTTGCAATTCAATTGCTTTACATTTCGTATAAAAATAGTTCAATATTCGCATCTTTAATATAAAAATATTAGCAAGATTTAAGACTTTTTATCAAATAATTGGATGCAATACGTCTTTAGCAATAGAAATAAAAATCCAAATAATGCAATAGAGCCACAATACAACACTTTTTTGGAAATAGACAAACAGTTACAATCTTAAATTATGCATAAAGTAATAATTACTAAAACACATGACAAGAAACCCTATTTTTTGTTGCAGTTTTTTCCAGTCGTTATACAATCTGTTTCAAAGCTAAAAATATGTAAAAGTACAAGTTGAAAAATTAATTTAGATTTTATGACCTTTGTACCATCTCTTTAGTCACCTCAATCAGCAAAGTCGGCGAGAGACTTTCCATGATCGTCGTATAATTTTCCAAATTTGTAAACTCCTCTGCATTACAAGACAAAAACTTCAATACGCAATCGCGCAGTCGTTGACACGTCTCGTATTTATCTACGATTAGTAGAATGTCTGCCACGCTATCAAGACTCAGCTTCTCAATGAACACTTCTTCGCACATGAGCCTCAAATCATCGAGCTGATAAATATCGGCGGCGGCAAGCAGATCAGCTGTCGATTCCTTCAACTTCTTCACGTTACTCGAGTAGATGAAACGCAGGACTTCAGTCATCATCTCGAGTTTGACATCGGTTATTTTCACGATGTTCTTCTTATTCTCAAGCATATCGTGCTTAAACATAGCTGAGAAGACTGGGCTCCTGGTTGCTAGGATGGCCTTGTGCGCAAGAAATTTCTTGTCACCCGCAACCAGTGTAACATCGCTGAATTTGGCGGAGTCAAGTAGATCTTCATAGGCATCGAGAATAGATGTTTTAGACAAGACAGTCGCTCCCTCTAGGTCGTGATCATTGAACTTGTTACGGGGCACGCTAGCGTAAAAAGTAAATTTGCAATTGACTGTGATGTTACCATTAGCATCGCAGTTGGCAAATATAAAATTCACATCTAAACCGTTATTGGATATTACTTCGTTTTTTTTAATGGATAATATCTGGTTTGTAGCACTATTAGGTTCAAAAGCACTGGCTATGATCGCTTTTGTTTCTCTTTCAGGACATGATAGTACTTTAAGATAAATATGAATTTCAGTTAATAATAAACCAAAAATATTTTTGGTTTATTATTAACTGAAATTCATATTTATCTCTAAAATTGCGTACAGTTATAACTGGCGATACAATATCTAATTTACATGTGTCGTCCTTCCACTGGATAAAATTTTCAATCACCCATTTATAATTGAATTCATTGGTGTGGAGGCTTGTTTGTTCGCACTTGTTAACGACTGAGATGTGCGAGTTTTTACTAGAAGCATCACTCGCCATCTTTATTCTCGCAGTATTTACTACACTGACTTTGTACACCTATAACAAATTTCAGAATTGACTTTCCGACGCATATCGATCTGTGTTTTCTAAATATAATATATAATACAGATTATTGATGATTAACCTCTCACCTGAAACTCCTGAAAGATCACAACACTCGCGTATACAAGTCGTCAAGTCGCAAATAAGTATTCCGAATGTTGTAGAGGTATGCTATATGTTTTTGCTTCCTTAGGATTGTAAATTCGATTATACGTTTATGTTCTTTCGACAAAAGTACATATGTACAATAACGGATACACTCGCAGTTCAAGCTGAGTAACAAGTGACAACAATAAATGCCTCTCGCAACACGACAGTGAGGTGAGGAGTACTGCGAATACGGTTAGATATCTACTGTTATCTACGCACAGCACTATCAGCACATAAACATAACCTATATAACAGACCAAGTCATCAGAATCGAGATCGAGAACTGATAGGTATGTGACTATGTGCTGTCAGTGTGGCCGCAGATCTGCTCGCTACATAGTGTAAATAATAATATATGCTGATTGGTTCGGCCATTTTTAAGCGCGTATTTACAAAGTGAATATATTCGGTTTATTTTTAATCATACAGCCATTTACAAGAGTTACCTTTATTTCAAAGTCATTAAGTGTACACGATTTTAAACTAATCGTACATATATTTGCAACAAATGAAAGTGCTAACTAATTCAGGCACGTTCTTTTTTTTAATTCTTCTTTCCAACCGTTAATAATGACTAAAGCACATTACATGAAAACTTATAATAAAAATATACATAAGATGAGAAAAAAATGAAAAATTATAATCAAGACTTCAACATTGTCGCCTTGATCGCTTCAAGCTGCAATGATGGTGAGAGAGTTTTCATGACTCTATCGAAATTCTCCCAATTAGCTACTTCCTTCCCATTGAACGACAAGAACTTCAATACCGCATCACGCAGTCGACGGCACATCTCGTATTTATCGACGATCTTCAGAATCTCCTCCAGGTTATCAAGATTCAGCTTTTCTATAAATACCTCCTCGCACATGAGCATCAGCGACTCTAGTTGATATTTATCGGCGGCGGCAAGCAGATCAGTTGCCGACTCCTTTATACTCTTCACTTTGCTCGCGTAGATGAACCCAAGGACTTCAGCCATGATCTCGGGCTTGATGTCGGTGATTTCGACGATGTTCTCGTTATTCTCAAGCATTTGATGCTCAAACATGGCCGCAAAGACAGGGCATCTGGACGCCAATATGTTCTTATGAGCCGGAAACTTTTTGTAGCCTACGACTAGTGTGACGTCGCTGAATTTGCCGGAGGTTAAAAGCTGCTCATATTCGTCAAGAATGGACTTGTTGGACAGAGCCCTTGCTGCTTCTAGCTCTGGAGTTTCAAATTCGACGTGAGAATGTGAGTTATAAAAGGTAAACTTGTATCTTACCGTGAGGTTACCGATGGAATCGCATAGGTCAAAAGCGACAGGCGTATTAACATTATATCTGAACATTATTGCGTCTTTCTTAATGGTTGTAGATATATCAGCTGAATTACAATCGGTTCCATCGGGATTTACTATAGATCGCGATACATAGACCTTGGTCTGTACGTTGGGACATGAGAGAACTTTGAGATCCAAACAGAATTGAGAAAACTTATAATTTGCAAGGGTTATGCGTGTGCTTATTAACAGTTGAAATTCATATTTATCATTGTCATTGTATACCACAATGGTGGGAGATACAACATCAAAATTTTCATTATAACTTTTAAACTTGATAAAACGTTCTACCGTCCACGTGTAGGTAAATTCATTGAAATGTAACCGCGTTTTTACACGCTTGCTGACTGATGAATCACGCAGATTTTCTGATGATTTGGCCTCCATCGTTGTTCTCAGAAGATTCTATGTAAATTCAGACGATATCTATAACAAATAGGATGAAATCTATCAACTATTTATTTTTTATACGCTCGAATCCTTGTATCATGTATGTATACATTTTACGACTTTGTACCAGAAAAATTTGACATACCTTCGAAATATGATTCATGCAAGACTATAATGACTTTTCTGCCTGGTGCCTGCTGCAGCCGTACGCTATAGTAAACTTCCAAATGTAGATCGAACATAACCTTTTCAGATTGTTAATATTCACATCGCTTGAGCAACAACTACAGTTCGATATAACGCAACTCGTACGATAAATACGAAAAGCAGTAAACTTCTTCTATAAAAAACAAGTGCACTTCGTCTCACTAAGATGGTTTGCCGATTCCTCAAACCTACAACGTCCGCGCATTTCCGCAACCGCTGAAACTGCTATTGTGTCAACTGCCAAACGCAGACTATACCCGTAGCGCCATCTCTATGCTAATAATGAAACGGCCACTCCGCAAGGTCCGCGCAAAAGCAAGAGCCTCTATTTCAAATTGAAATTTTCAATATAATAAAGAACAGTCAATTTAGAATATCATGATTTTCCAAACATCCGCACTTTGAAATACCAGAAATTCATAAATATTCTCACCCCCATGAATCAAATTTTTCAACGAGGACAACGAGGTTCTATACATATACTTACGACATTACCTCACTTTATCAAAATCAAACCTTGATAAAAAACTCGAGAGAAAGCTTCCGCCTCTGACCGCTAGAGGTCATCGCGTCTCCAGATCTTATCCAACGGCTATCAAAATGTATAAAAGTATAAGTAATACTTGCCGACGCCGTATATACAATTACGACTGCGCGAAGAGAAACTCGCAGTTGTATATTATAGGATTATACCTGTATATATTATGCATAAGCATCAGTTGCATAGTGTTGATATCGTCGTGAGATCGCGCACGTGTGCTACTGTCTTTCTTCGCGCCAAATCGAGTTTTTGCCTATTATACGCCGGTTTCTAGGTTATACGAACGCGGGAGACTCGCTTTATTTTCGCTTTCGGGTATAAGCGGCGATTTATTCCTCGTTAGGAAGTCATTGTTCTCTTGGCTTCTTTGATGCAGTCTACTGAAGACAAATTTGTCGTCGCGGATCGAGACTATACAGAGGTAAGTGAAAAATTTTACCAACAAAAAATAAAGTTTTTTTTAGTTCTTTGACAGGAGAGCGAGGTCGATACATATTGTCCACACATGACTGACATTGATGTTTTCCGCTCAGTCATTAGCCTAGTTGCATGATTTATCGAGATGAAAGGTGCAGCGTGACGCATAATTGCAGGAGGCGAAGATAAACTTTTAACCCTATATTGTATCCATTCCGAGAAGGATATGGTCAAAGTTTCTCGTTGCTCTGACCTTCGGCTCGTTTTATGACTCGTTAAATTCGGACTTTATCTGATTTTCGATGTTCGCAAGTATATAAGGCGTTTACTTCTTTTTTAAATATACTTCGAAATATCAAACTTTGTCAAAAAAATGTAAATAGAGTTGCATATCATCTTACAATAAATGTAACGATTAAAAAGAACGTCACTCAGGATACGACTTATCTCGCAAAAAAATTTACTGCTACTATAGGTATAACACTCTCGAGAAAAACCTCGCAAAAGGCCAGTTTAAATCAAAACGTGAATAAATCTCCGTCGGGGGGCCGTACACGTCTCTCTCGTCTTTCTTCCTTTGCTCACCGCGTGATAATAAAGCTCGCGAGCAGCTCGGCCTATGAATTATGAAGAGAGGTTGCGTTTCTGAACGAGGTGCACGTGTGTAACGCGATATACAGCAGAGAGATCTTTTTTTGTGTTCTTTAGTGGAGGTGAACATTTTTTTATAATAAAAAAAAAACTAAATTATAATAGGGAAATAACACGCTTAAAAAACAAATTCAAATATAACGACCCCATAATCCACCAACAACCTGCAGACTCAAAAATCAATCCTTAACTACTCTCGCCATCTAAATCAATCCATATATACCCACGAGCGATATAACCGCAGCTCAAACGATATACATTATACTCCGATGATATCACTGGCCGTAGGAGTGTACAGAGCTCGACGTTAATGCGAGCTTTGATTGTTTGCTGGT
The DNA here is from genome assembly GCA_900474305.1 of Cecidostiba fungosa. NCBI lineage: Eukaryota > Metazoa > Arthropoda > Insecta > Hymenoptera > Pteromalidae > Cecidostiba > Cecidostiba fungosa. Next base: position 21,054 of record UCOJ01001458.1, read on the forward strand.
AAAGCATGCGCGAGCCGCCGATCATTGCGGCCGGCGTGTGATGCATATAACGGACCGCTTTGTTCACACTCGGATGACCGTCTCATGCAGCCTATTCGTAAATCTTATATACGGAGATGCGCTTGGAACTGAGATGAAATATTTCTGAAGGATGGCTTGGATTGAAAGAAGCTTGCAGCTTTAGCTTGAAAATTAATTTTTTACGGAATTCGTCGATCTAAAATTAATATAGTAAAGTCCTTTTTATTCTGAACGCTGTTTAGTTAAATAAAATCAAATTATTGTAAATGCATCGTAGATTAAAAAAAATTGTTGCTATAATTAAAGTATACACTAATAAAAATTCGATCTTTAAATTCAAACAATATCAATAAGCTTCTACTCTTTAAATCTCCCTCGATTTTCCCACACTGATGACTCAAAACAACATCCGCACGCGATCACGATAAAACCTTACGCAACGTCAGTCAATTACAAAGTTATATACGATAAGCACACATGAGCGACAAGCCCACGCATCACAGGAACTTTGTTTATACCCATTCGACACGTGAGTTCGGGGACCGGAGACTGATTTCGATCGGCCTTGGACGTATTCGTCATCCAGTGTCATCGTTGCGATGAAGATGAGCAACGGTACATATTCGGGTTCTTGACTTTTCCTCAGTCGATCGACAAATCGTATGATAATTATGCGGTGATATGCCATTTTGAATGACTCACGAACTTGATGATTATTCGAGTTTTTTTTTCAAACAGAAAACTGATATTGTGCAGAAATTCAGGTCACTCTCGCAAGGTCGTTTCTTGTTTCTCATCGTGTAACATCCACAGCTTTTGTTTTCGTAAGTAAATCTATTTTTGAATGCACTCAATTAGGCATTCCGACAAAAAGATAAGATCGTAAAGCATTAGCAACAAAAAATCTCCTGGATTAGATCATTAAACGATAGGCGTTAAAGCCTAGAGCCATCGCCTTCTTAGGAACAATGATGAAATCACAATACAAACGATGTATACCGGCTCAGTCATCGTCGATCTCCTGAAAACAATGACCTGCGAGTTTATTGCTTGTGAAAAAAAAAACAAAATGTACGACAACGTCGCGAGACGAGTTTTTCGTTTACGGCATAATATACAATATCGCCGTATAGTGATGCTGCGGAAATAAATTAGGCTTGTATATGGAAGATGAAATGTATATGTAACGAGAAAAAAAAATAAAGCAATAAGGTTGCTGGGTCAAGAGACGCGAGTGAGTTTCTATATTTACTACCCAAGTTCAGTTTTATGGGTTTGCTTTGAATTTTTCTTTTTACGAAATACCGCCGCGAGTATATGCTAATGTGAAGATCGATGATTTTTTTTTTTGGAGAGAGGGAGAGAAACCGGTACGGAAAACGAGGTGAATATGCGTCTTTCTATAATGAAATTCATCCGGAAGATGTTGCTGTACACTCTGGAGATTCAAGTTTTATTTATTTATAAGTATATCGCGCTTTTCTAGATTTATAAGTTGAACTTATTTTTAAATCGACCAGAGTTTAGATTGTCTTTAAGTACTGATTCCTATCTGCATAAGATTGACGGATTATCTAATCATACTTTTGCTCGATCAAAACAAACCAGCTGTAATAACGTCTGATAACTTCTTCAAAACCGCAAATCATTAAATCGTCTAGTTCACTACTAAAATAAAAATAAACAAAAATCAGCTCATCCCTGCGCACACTATCTATATCTGCAAGATCGACCGCAAAATCTCACTCGCTCTACAGGTATATATATACAGCGCAGCGTCGAGAGGTCCGTCCGGTGCAGTGACCTCCCTGCGCTCGGCCAACGTGCTCCCGAGTGAAAGTATGTGTATTATTATCAAGCCCGCGAGCAGCGTGTTTCTGCGTTGTCGCAAGTATATAGCCTGTGCTCGAGCGCGATTGGATTATATTGCCGGTAGCCGTGTTGCTGGTGTATGTGTTCTTATGGTATACCTAATTCTGCTGAGTGAATGGCTGCGTTTCGGGGTTTATTTATTTTTTTGTATTATTATCTATATACAATGTTTACGACTCGTTCGATTTCAGTTTTGTTCGGATTTTCTCTTTGACCTACATTTTTTTGTATGCCAATCGTTGTCTTGATTCTTAAACTTGGAAGCGTTCGCTCTTAATTAAGTTAAGTTTTTTTTTCATCAGGTAACGTCGATATTTTTACAGTTTCGAAAAGGCGCACAAAAAAACGACTAATTATTACGAATACACTCGTAAAATCCGAAAGTACACTCGAAATATATTCTCTTCGTTTCGCGAACCGTTATACGAATGTAATTTCGAGCAAACTGCAAAAAAAAAAAATAATAACGAATTGCGCATACAATTATAGTATAAAAAAGGTCGAAAATCAACTTGGTTCACCACGACGAAACTTATACAGCTAAAAGTAAGCCATAAAGAAAAGTTTATTGAGTGTCAAAGGAGCTCACTCATGCGTTATCCGGTCCCGTCGTCGGAGCGCCGCCGAGATATAAGCCAAGCATAACAACTCGACCGAAACCTGAATTTTCCCGGCCGACGGGACAGGTTTACCGGCGGCATAGCTGGATTATAAAGATATAGACGCAGGCCTACATTTTTCGTTTCTTGTCATATAGGAAAAATAATCTCGACTTTACGGAGTATATACTTTCGGAGAGTTGAGTATTTCGAGTCGTTTATTAGGCTGACACTGTTTACAAACGGTCGACTGCTGGTTAATTTCATTACGAAAAATAGTTTGTTAGAATGAAATTCGTGTATATCGATCGAAATCCAGAAGCGCATCTCGTTCACCTCGATACATATATCCCGTGGCTGTAAATAAAAGAAGCCCATAAACGCGAGGTCCGCACGAATTTCTCAAAAGTGTGTTTTTTTTTTCTTACATGAGAAAACTTTCACCCGCCGTTTTAGAAAGTCCCTTAACAATAAACACCTCTGGTCGCATATCGATAATAAGCCGATATACACAGTATAGATACGTCTGAATCATCGTTGTAGCTAATCAGCCGAGTCGACTATACGCGACGGCTGACATTACCGCGGAAAAAAGCGAGTAGTGTGTAAAAGTATAGTCGGAGAGAGAAAGTCATGAATCGGTGGCGCGAAAAGTGCGTCGGATATACGGGTGGCAGGTGAAAATGCATTTTAATGACTCACTGATACGATTAATTTGCCCGGTTATATTCGCAACTTTACACTATCGTATATAACAATAATTAATAATACAAGAACTGGTAACTCTCGTTCAGATTGCGAAACATTTGTAAGTAGCGTTTATATACTTAATTCTTCGCGTGAAATAAAAAGCAACGATCGAGAGTGGCCAATCGACAACAGGGTCGCGTGCGCACCTATATATCGGCCTTTTCCAAATGGAAATCGACGCGTCGAGTTGGTACTGTCAATGAGCTTTCTAAGCGCGTCTAATATAGCGGCGCCTTTATTATGTGCGCCGAGCTGTGCAATTCTTTTGTCGCGAGAGAGAGATTTAGATAAGTGCGTGCGGGCATCCGTGTGAGCGTGGCTTGGAGTGACGTCGTTGAATTTGTGATTCAGATTCGTCGTGATTTTTTTCAGAATTCATCAAGTGTTTGTACACAAGCTTTCAGATATATTCAAATCTCGCGCCAAAACTACGAAGCCGTTAACTTTACTTTTTATTACACTAGATGCTTTTGTAACAGTAACCCAAAAAAAAAACCGTCTCTAGATCACAACAAACTCATCACACGTGTACAAGACAAACAGACACATCCTCTTCCGAAAATTATTCCTGCGCACGCTCACCGCGTTTCCGGCGCAAATACGCGCTATCACTTATTCATAAGCGATTATATTATTCACATTATAGTAGTCGCCAAGCGCGACGACTGACGAGTATAAGAAAGGTATGCGAAAAGTTTTGCGCCATTATTGTAGTGAGCACATAACTCTCTCTCTCTCTCTCGCGCGATCGTTCCGTTGTTGTGTGCTGTTTTGTTATGATTATCGTCGACGAGATCGTTGCGTTATATATTACACGGCCGAGCGACGTTGCGTTATGGGAAGGTTGACCTGCTGTGCTCACGCCGATGTTGCGCGAATGATTTGTGCAACGCGCGATTTAGAATTGTTGCGCGCGTTCTTTATTCCTGCCGCGAGTATATATATAGTGCTTTCTTTTCTTTTGGAAGTTTCTTTGTCATAACGTGTAGCTTTCGTTGACTTATTCAGATCACTGTGTGTATTTTTAGATTATATTAGTTATAAATGATATCAATTATATTATATATAGAAAACAAGTTCGAATGCGATGTCAAGAGAAAAAGCGGTTGAGCGTCAGGAAATCGTAGGAGAAGCATCACAGGAAAAAAAAGATGGAAATCAACGGCGCTTAATCATAGTCGCAGATCGGTTTTGCTGCTGGGAACGAAGCCTTTCGAAAGGGGACAGCTCGGGTCAGCGCATGCTGCACACTAATATACTACACGGCGTCGAGGAAAAGCGCCCGATTCTTCGAACGCTTAATTACCCGGTTTCACTCGATAGCCTGTACAGACTTGTAAAAAAAGTTCGGCAAAAAAAAGTGATCGGTTATAATACTCCGAATTTGCGTATATGATATTTATGTATGTGTGTGTACACGTCAAGCCTTTCACTTGTTAATATGCGTTTGGAGAGTATGACTGAATGAGACGGTTGATGTATTGTGGCATGAGTGGGCATGTTTAATTGTTTAGTTTTTAGACGTAGATATGACCTTGCTGAGTGTTATCTACTATACAATTTTTTTTTTTTACTATATACTGCGTGACTTTCAATTTCTTACGGTAATATTGATTCAGACTCGTCTCATTCACAGCACGGCATTTAATTCATACAGTTTCAAAATTTATATAATATAAATAAAATTAAAAAAGAGTTACAACTGACACGAGAAAAAAATCGTTTCCACAACCACCTCATTGCGCCTGTATACACCTCATACCCACAATTACTATAACAATCTTCCTGTCATCCCTCTCGAGACACACACGCGATCGTTTTTCCGTAAATATACATAACTATATACAATAATCTCTGCAGAAGTCAAGGAGCTGAGAGAGAAGCCGATGATCCCGTATATTATGCATATAGTTATACACATCACGCCTTTGGCTTTCGCGATCGTGAAAAGTCAGTAGGTCAATGTCGACGCCTCTATATAACATATATTCTCGAGATTACAATATTTAAGCGCGAGTATAGGTGCGAGATATTCTTTGTGGGATTATTCGCGCGCCTGCTGTGAAAGTTTGAATACGGTTATTATTGTGTGGTGTGTATATTATATATTATCGACGTTGCTGCGATCCTGTGTAATGACTCGTGCGAAGGGGATCGTTAAGAGGACGTATCAAAGTTGATGGGAATATAATGGATTTTTATGGACGTCGATTAAGAAGATGTCTTTATTTCAGCTTGAAAAATGAGGATTCTTCAAACTGTTTTTTTTTTTTTTTTCATTTTTGTTATACTGAATTTAACTCGTCAGATCGTTATATACCCAAAATAAAAAGTGAAATCACAACCACCCATGACTCGATCTCCAACACATCAACTGACCCACTCGCATGTAAGATCCGCAAACTATGATCTTCACGCATTATCCACCACTTTATAATCGTATTCTAAAAGTAATACGTAACTTCTCGATTCTGAAGCTTCTACTTTCACGTACACACACGATACCTACACTGTATAATCTCAGCGTTCACGAAAGTGTGTAAATACATATATAGGTACGAGGAACTGGCTGCACGAGAGATAGGGTTACGAGAAAATGGAACGAGATGATGCGCTTTGGGATGTGGTCGCGAGGTTTGAAATAAGTAGAGAGAGTAGGACTGGTTTGTTAGTTGAATTCGATAAATATACAATATAGTAATCGGTGTCTTTGGGTGATGGTTAAATGATAATATTATCAAGAATGAAGCTCACTGATTGAACGATAAGATATAGACGTTACGTCAAATAAGCTGTCGCAATTATCAGTATAATTACACTGTTGTCGCAGGTCAGTGTCTTTGACGAAACCGAATCGGATACGCTGCACTTTTTCTCTTATCTCTAACTCATAGCCTCGACTTTCGTAACCTTCCTACTACTGATTTCAATTCACACTTTGCTGCGAGTCTACAAACAAACAATTTTCTCTTCAGTAATAACAGAAAAAAAACGTATAAAATCCTCGCAACATCGCAAAATCAATCCCTCGTGCAAAAACCCGATCCATTACAGACATCCACAATATAATATATCCAAGTTCGATCATCGGCAATTTGTATCCTCGGCGCATCGCGGTTCTCCTCCGGAAAGATATACCTCATGCGGCAATCGGCGTAAATACCGCATCTATATATACATACAGAATCGTCGTCTTCCTTCCTCTTCATGTCATTCAATCTATAAATGATCGTGCTCGAGGTGTACTTTCTCTTTTTCCTCACAGAAGAGAGATAAGGGTTCGTTAGACGACGGCTAAGATGGAGACGGATTGATGTGGTGGGACATTGAGGTTTTTTTTTCGTTTTGCTGATTCTCGACTTGGAGTGTCTTTTTTTTCGTTTGTATAGAGAGAAAAGGAAGTTGAATTAGTTTATAAGAACTTGAGACACTTGAATAATCGTGAAAAATTGAGAAAATTGTAAAGGATTCTTACCTCGAATTGACAACGCAAACACTCGCGAGCAGAGATGAAATACTTATTAGAGAGTCGGTGAAAAAAACGTCGCGTGTTTGCATTTAACTTACAGTCGTGCGACGTAAGATACGGATTTTGCTTGTAAAAGTCGCTCGTTTGACGCGAGAGACGAGCTGATCAAACATTTGCTCGAGATTGTGAGTTGTTTACACGGCTTTCTTTAGGTGTTTCAGCTTATTGGTTTAATACGAGAGTAATTTGCAAATATTTAATTAAATTTTTTTTTATGTCTAATAACAGACATACTTCAGAGTATTAGTAGTGTCTTACTACACGACTCATATACTCAACATTTTCATGCAAACACTTTTTCAAACAATTTCAAAAATCCTTTATATTACAACATGCAAAAAAAAGAACTGTGTAAAAACCCTCTCTATAACCATATCCGACAAACCCTGCACTTGCCCTGGTTCAAAAAAAGAACAAGAAACACAAAGAGAAAGAGCCGCAACCATAAGGGTCTCCTTCAGCCGCACGATCGACTTGTAGGGCGCTTCAGTTTTACGATCCTCGTCGGTACAATGCAACGATATTCACGAATTTTTTGCAGCGGAATAGCCTTTTGATCTTGAGCTGCGCTTAATTTGAAGATACAAGCGCAAGCTCTCTTTGTTATTTCAAGCTCGTATTTATGTCCTCGTTGGTATAGGCTTTTCGGCGCTTGAAAATGAAGTGATAACGTATATAAATTTCGATACGATTTACAATTCCAACTTTGTATACCGATAAAAGCAACTTTCTCTTATTTGTATCGCAAGTTTCAAAACGTATAAAAAAAAGATTCCGATCTGCAGTCGACTACTTTTACTTTACGATCAAAGCTCAGCGTATAAATCTCGAAAAACCTCCGCACGATACCACCTACGCACGCACGTAACGCGCGTATACAGGTATATAATTCAAGTTCAAGTCCACACGTATATATTATCACCGCACAATATCCTTTTTCACGGAATAAGTGACGCAAGTGTCCGTGAGATCGCGTGACACTCAGGGTTCATCGATCGATCGATCGGAAGATCGGTATCACGATCACACCCACTAGTGGATATACTGGTATTGGAGATTTTTTTTTTCGGTGGTTTCGAGTTACGCAACATTATAAGTGCAATGTTTTAGCATTTAATTGATAATAACGCAATCTTTTGACGAGATAATAGTGTTGAATGGAACAACGTGTAAGGTTCAGTATATAAATATATTCACAGGATATCTCGATGGACACGCAATAAAGCACGCACTGTCATGTACCCTGCGATCATCGAACGCCTACGCATAGCGCTTGAAGATATTGCGAGGTGTATAGGCAAACGTGCGATGATACGCGGACGTATATGGACAGGCGGAGGGAATCGGTTGTGAAGCTCTGAGAATTCATTGTTGCATAGTATATCTATATATATAAATACTTTTTTACTTTTTTACTTAATATAAGAGTCAACAACTACAAATTTCGAAAAGCAATAGCCCAATATCCGTTCATCGAATCGATCTTCCCATACAGTATACTTTCAGTACGTCCTATATACGTCCTCCTCAATTTCGCAAATCCTTCCATACCCTCGCAACAACTGCTCTATTATTTGCGTTCGCCTCTTCGCTTCGTGCATATCTCTCTTCGCGATGGTTTTACGTCGGTCAAGCCCAGAAATATCTGTACGCAGGGAATACGAAATTTAACGCGACTAGCGGTTTTATACGCGCGCACGCGCGTTATTTCCGCGGGGTGTAAAGCGCTTTCGTTTACGTTCTCCACAGCTTGAAAAGTGGGATACGCCGCATGTAATTGCGTAATAACTGTATTGGCCGCGAGAAGAAGAAGATGCGCTCGTTCGTTGAAGAGTGAAGTGTATACCGTGTGCAATGTGGCTCGAGGTTTTACGAGAGGAGCGAATGGATTTTCGCTGAAGATTTTAGGTTATGTTATACGAGGAATGGGGAAATATGGCTTGTTGCGGTTAGTGAGAGGTGTTTTGAATTTTTGGATTTTTGGAAGACATACTCTATTGATCGAGTATATAAGGTATTCAGTTTGTTGAGTGAAGAAGATCGGTATGTTTGAAGCTTAAAATCGACAACTATCGTTATTCAGATTAAAAGATGAAAGGATAATATATACACGAGACAGTTATACTCTCGATCTATATAGCCTGTCAAGCAATAGTACACTTGTAGATGGTTTTAAGCAAGACGCCATACATTCTAGCGATGTATTTATGTATACTAGAGTTTGAACAGCGCGCTTCGCGCGCCCTAACCTAAAAGACGTTTCGACTTCCACACTTAGACGCATGCGCACTACATGAGCCAATCATATAACGTTTATCTTGGCTTCACAACATCCGGTCATG
>UCOJ01001459.1:0-30189 GCA_900474305.1 Cecidostiba fungosa
TACCCAACAGGTACAGCGATTTCGACCATATACCTACGAAACTATGCATCGTCACAAAAATCAAAAGTTCCTGAAATATGCCCATATACACTCTTAGCCATCAACGTTATTTTTTTTATTTATTTAAATAAATGACCGCCGTAGACTCGGCCGATTACTACTATTAGGGTATATTCAAATGCTCGATTGTTTAGGGCGTACAGGGCGAATACGGAGCGCCGGGATTACCAGGACTGCCAGGAATACCAGTGAGAGCCCATTATATTTTAAACTGAGCAGTAGACTCGGTATATTATTAAACGCTTGAATTTTAACGCAAAACCACGTGTGTGTGTGTGTATATACACAATATATATAAGTTTGCGCAATTACCCGCGCTTTCTCTCTGTCTCTCTTATATATATACGCTAATCTGACTGTCTTATTGCTCCGCGCAATTAACCTCTGGTGCGCGGCTGCAATATAATCTTTCGGTGTCATCGATTCCGGGTGCCTTTAGTTGGAAATAACATGGCCGAGCCGCTGCTGGAACTATATATATGCGCTACGGTGAATTAGCAATTCCTCTGGGCTAATTAACATGGGCTACACACACTCACACACAGGCCGTTTAATCGGGCTGCTGGTCCATGCGAGAATATGTATGAATCGTGATGTGTGCACTCGTCGCTCATTTTTTTTTTTTTAATTCTCTTATCTATGCTCGTTAGCCTAGAGAGAGAGAGAGAGCCTGGACTATGTAGTTTAAACTTGGTGATGGCGGTGGTGTCTACGGGTTGAAAAATTTTTGCTGAGTCGAGGACGAAAGTAATCAAGCTTATTTTTTGTTTCACTGATTTCAGGGCGACAAGGGTGACAAGGGCGAACGTGGACTGACGACGTCGATAGACGGCGAGCCTTTCGCCACTGGAGTCTTCGAGGGACCACCTGGTCCACCTGGTCCACCTGGTAATTTTTCTGCGATATATACACAATTTTTTTACTATATAATATATAATAATGTATAATATAATGTACACTTGAGAGAATCAGCCGAAAGGACTATATATCGTAAACACACACGTCATTTCTATTGGCATTAGCAGCTTTCTAGCGCGCGGATCCTGATGGATTGCGCGTCCGTGAGGGAAATAAAAGCCGAGACGCTCTTGATTTCGAAATGGACCGCGCTCATAAACGATTCTTTTCTCGTACTACTCCACCGCAGAGCCGCGGAAGAAACTAACTCGTAAACGACGCAGCTCCTTCTTCGGCTTTAAAACTGCGGCAGCAGCTGTTATAACGGATGTTCCTATATATATAAATTCTCATAAGCTTTATGAGCAGCAGCTATAACACCGGGACGCGGTTATATTCGAAAATTTCGTGCGAGAGAGAGAGAAAAAAAGTAGAAAAGCTTGTAAAGGAGAAAATAAATCGAGATAAAAAGAACACGGCGCGATAAGAGCGCGCGAGTCTAGCCGTTATAATATAGAGAACGGAGCGAGAGAGTTTTTGTTGATGTGCGCTGATACGCAGGGCCCCAGGGCGACAAGGGCGACGTTGGTCCGGCCGGACCACCCGGTCCGCCTGGTGAGCGGGGCGCGCGCGGCAAGCAGGGAAAGAAGGTAAGCTTCACCTCTCTTATACCGCATATATATATATATATACTCCCACTCTCTCTTCGACACCCGACACCCGATACCCGACACCTCCATTCCATTCCTAGCTCGCCTCTTTCTCTCTCTCTCTTTTTCTCCCCGCCACTTATACCCACTTCCGCAACTCTTTTTTTTTATTCAAGCTTGTGAATCCCTGTACACAGTATATCGAGTGCATGCTGTATATGTATATAGACACCGCATGCTCGGATATATAAATGAATGCCGCATGATTGCCGCACGCAATGATCAGCCTCTGTATATATGTATGTTTGCTTTTGGTAGAAGATAATAAAAGTTGAAATTGCTGGATGTATATACAGAAAGAAGCTCCGGTATGTACACAAAGAAATCGTTATGCCGCTATGCGTATTCTGAATGTGTGCGTATCGTGATTCCGGTTGGGGAAACAAAACGTACACATCAGGTGCGCCGTATCTGCAAACGAAGCTTTTTTTTCTCGACAGCATATACTTTTAATTTTGTCTGATTAAAAATACTTTTTGTTTTGCACGTATATTTTCGAAAATAAAAAAGCTCTTGTGTATGTGTGTATTGTACGGCGCTTGTCGACTCGCTGATATGTAATCGAAATGAAGATCACGTGCAAGCACACACAGCGACTTCTGCTCGTAAAACACAGAGAAAGGAAAGCCATCGATACAGTCGCACACACACGCCTACACTCGACGAGATTCGACACGATCAGACATTCTATTCTCTAGTTCTTTCTCTCTAGTGTGCTCTATCTCCACTATACATCTTCTCTCTCTCCTATATACATCAGTTTCTTTTTCTCTCTCCGGATTTCCACGACACTTAATCTTCATCTGTCTCGCGTTTGCTCGCGACGCTTGCATCGCTTTCTCTCCTCTCTCTCTCTCTTCCATGTCCGACTTTATACTGCATCAGCGGAACGAAAGCGATTTTTTTTTCGTCTGTGCCTGATTTTTTACACACACACATACACAGCTCGCTCAAAAACGGGCATATGTATATACAGTGGCCTCTACGCATGAGTAGAAAAATTGTCTTGGCTATTATGCATCTAATCAGCAAATAATTATACGCATCTCTCTCTAAATCATCCAAGTTATAATATGACGAATCGAAAGAATTCTAGTATACTTATAAAATCGTTGGTGGCAGCAAATAACACGTACAACTCGTTCAAAAATACAATTTCACATATATATTGGTAGACGAGAAGAGTATCTATATAATAATAATATTAATTGGCTCCGTTATGAAAATATACGGCGCCCGTAATTGATAAATAACTGGCTTTGCAAAGCCTCTGACATGCAGTGTGCGTTTGTTGTGTATTTTAGTTATTATTATACAAAGTGTTGGTATGACAAAAATATAACCGCGCAAATAACCGCACTACACGTAGTGCCGCAAATACTACTTCTACTACCACTACTACTACCACTACTACTACTACTACTGCTAGCACTACTACCACTACTACCAGCACAACAACTGCAACGAAATTTGCTGAGCCTTATATAGCTCAAGTTCCTGCGTAAGTATTGTGTGAGTGTGTCTGTCTGTCTGTGTAGCAAACTATATAAGAGAGAAATTAACGGGGGGAAAGAAGGTTTCGCGCAGAGAGAAGACTAAAATCCCCCGAAATTCGATGATTCTCGAGGAGGAGAAGGAAAGGGCATGCAACCTCGAGACAAAGTGAAATTTCCCCTTGTGTACAGCTTCGAAGGAAAGTCCTATATACCTATATATAGATATTATTATTATGGCGTGTCTAGCTGCAGTAGAGAGAAAGGAAAGAAAGAGAGGCCTCTTCTCTTGCAGCGGAGATGCGATCATTAAAATCACGAGCGATTAATCACGGACGACAAAAGCAGATCTCAGCCGCAAAGTGGCCAAAGAGAGGAAGAGAGAGAGGCTGTCTTTTTTTTCTTTTTATTTTTCTCATCTTCCTCACTTCTGGCTCCCCTTGGCAGACCGGTCCCTTCTCTCTCTCTTGTCTTACTTTTCTCGACCCGCGTGTCTTATATCTATATACAATTCAACAACTTCTCTCTGCGCGGAATGCGCTGTATAGGTATAGATATCTAGTCTGTGCGTGTAAATGTCTAATAATTATAGAGTAAATATAGCCAAGTGTGTTAGTGTTGTTTGTTTGTTGTTGTTGTGTTTAATCGTAGAATCGCGGTAGCTTGTAACTAATTTGTGTTTATGTAGCAAATAACACCCACTTCCACTAGCATCGCACAGCCAACCGAACCAATCTCCTCTTACGCGTTGCGCCTAAATCGGACCAAATCCACTAATCACTAATATGCGCCAACGCAACCCAACCGGCTTACCCGAGGCTCACTACTACTGCTGCTGCCGCTGTAAATTCTTCGCTTCCGAAAGTGTGTAAGTATCTCACGATTATTTTATGTCACTATATATACATAGATTTTTTTTATCGATCTATTTATTACACGTATATATTTTTATGTAAGATTTGAATTTTCATATATAGGTATTGCACACTAGAAAGATTTTGCACGATTTGTTTTATATATATATATTTGGTGTGTTGGTGTCGATAGTAAATAATGTTTTTTCCTTTTAATTTTCTCTGAGTGCGATTTGGTATTATTTTTTAACAGCTGTTTGGGTTGGTTTTTACAAGTATTAACAGTCGTTGTAGAAAATATAGTGTATACACTGTAAATATGCATCTTAATATTGTAAAAAGTGTACAGAGATAATTTTATTTTATCGAGAGTTTAGTCCACACACATATCCCTTCTATACCTCCAAAATTCATTATCCAAAGTCCAAAGTTGGAAGCTGGAGTACTTAGGTGCAAAGTATATAACAGAGAGAGTGAGAGTATAGCGAAAGAGAGGTGAAATTACCATGGGTTATAGGGTGATCGAGGCAGCACCACGACGTCAAGTTTGCTGAGGGGCGCGAAGGGCGAGCCCGGCGAGCGCGGATTTCATGGGCCTAAGGGCGAACAAGGTCCACAAGGTATAAGACTATACTCAGCGTCGTATCCGCATTATAATATTCTGCTAACTCTGCTGCTGCTGCTGCTGTTGTTAATGATGGTGGCTGGCTACAACGGGGACTTCCTCTTCTCTTATAATCGATTATAACGAGCTACTGCCGCTGCTGCAGGGACTGCTGCTGCTGCAACGAATTTTTTATTATTATTATTATTTTTCCAGCTAACCCAAAACTGATTATATTGTAATATTATCATCGCTGATGCGCTTTGCGGAATTAAACCATTGTATGATACGTTTTTACGTTTGGATTTTGATGAGGAATCTTCGTTTGCATTGCAGGACCAAAGGGTGATCAAGGTCCACCGGGTTCGGCAGGCGCTGATGGACTGAACGGTGAAGTTGGCATTCAGGGTCCACCTGGATTACCTGTAAGACTTTCTTTTTATTATATACTTGAGAAAATAATTATACCTTGCTAATTGGCGCTTTGTTATTTTTCAGGGACTTTCCGGACCGAAAGGTGAAAAGGGTGACTACGGTGATATCGGTCCACCTGGACTCATGGGTCCTCCTGGATTACCTGGTCCACCGGTGAGTCTATAACAGATTTTCAATTATTTTATTAGCTTGACGAATCATCGATATTAATATATGTGTGTTTATAGGGTTATCCTGGTCTTAAAGGCGACAAAGGAGACAAAGGCGAATCGGTATGTCGAAATATCTGTTTTCAGTCATGATGTTTATACGTTCACGTGCGAGTGAAAAATTTTTAACTCTTCTTTCTTTTTCATGATTCGCTCGATTGGAACAAGCAGAAGTATAGAAAGGCGCTAAGGCGAAGACAGGTAAAGAGTGACGTTTTTTTATTACATAAAATTATTCTCAAATGTACAATGTAAACTAAATATTGATGCGACTTTAGGGTGACAGTACGTTCGAAGTTAACGCTGGCGAAATGAGTGGTTCATACGTGAGTAAAAAGAAAAGACTTCTTATTTTTCCCTAAAATTGCAAGTATCAATAATTGCTCTACGTTATTTTACTTTTACAGATAATGGGCCCTCCCGGACCGCCGGGACCAGCTGGTACGCCGGGATTACAGGGGCCACCTGGCATCAAAGGAGATCGGGGTCACGACGGTGCCAAGGGTGATCCCGTCAGTAACTTCTTGCTATTCTTTTACCCGCAAACTTTTTTTTACACCCCTCTTTGGAATCCCCGTCAAGTAGTTAAAAAAAAAAATGTCGCGAATCGTTCACCGTGAACAATTGTTCGAACTTATATACGTTATACTCGCGTTGAGCAACTTTTTAGTGACGTTGGTTGGTTCTTATTCGTTATTGATGGTGGATCAAGCCGACCACCGCAAGTTTTCTCATTAAAAATTCTACGCGCTGCAAAGTTGTAAAAAGTCACATCTCGGGCTGCTTCAAAAGCGCGCTTGTTCAACCTACTTGATCATTATAGTTCGACTTATTAATTTTACGGGAACATAATTTTGAAAAGCTCTAACGTTTCAATGTTAATGATGATTCAGCGATCTCGGGATAGATTCGAATTTGAAAAAAGTTATTGTAAATAATATTTTTTATCTTTATTTCAGGGTGAAAAGGGCACTAAAGGAGATCCTGGTCCAATGGGACTGCCCGTATGTATTTTGTACTGCATTCTACAAACTAAACCAACTATTTTTTCGGTTTTACTAAATGAGCTTGTATAGGTGCAGATTTTATACTGTGCAATGTTTTTAAACAATAATCGTGATTGAATTAAATATAACGGTTAATCTCTGCAATATAAAATCTGCTGTTATACTCAATAACGTTTTTAATATTTTCAATTGTATCAAATTTTTATTTTTTTCGTCGTCTTTGATGCGCTGTAAAAGACTGCTTTGAAATTGACTCTACAGATTAAACTGACGTACTGGTAATTTTTTCCAATTTTTTGTTCATACAGGGACCGATGGGATTACGAGGAGAATCAGGAAGGCCAGGAGAAGGGAAACCAGGAGCCATGGTAAGATCGAGGAACTCTCACTTATAGCAAGCATCATTACATGCCTCCACCGATTAATAGTTCCAGTTTTTCACGGTCGCGATTATTATGATAATCTCGTTCATTTACCGAAAGCTTTTCATTAAATACTCGTATTTATATTTTTTATCTCTTATGCCTGGCATCGATTGCGATGATAAATTATTCGACCGCAAATTTTTAATGACGTTTCTGCAAACCGTACGAAAAAAATCTGTTTGAGTTAATAAATCAATTAGCTTGTATATAAAAAAAATGGACAGCTTTTATATTACGCGCGTATTTTGTCCAACCGTAATGTTAAATACTCCTACAGACCGTATAAACTTATTTTTCATTCGGTATAAGCTCTTGAAATCAGTATTGATGAATATTGCATTTTTCTCAAATCAATTGATGTTAGCAGTAATATCATCTAATAAATGTAAATATAATAATAAAACGAGCAAGCTTTTTCGGGTGTGTAAAAAGAATATTAAAATCACTGTAAATTATTTTACACGGGCAATATATGTTAATTATTGTAGAATAAGTCATTGTCATAACGAATCGACTATCTTTTAAGTTATATGATTATTATTTTAACGGTTCAAGCTCTGAATTTGTAGTTGTGCATCAAACACTATAGAGCTTGAGAGATTGTTTGTTTCATTAATCTCGGACTCAACAAGTTCAATGTCAATTGTACAAGTACGATTTAGACCAAAGTCAAAAATTTAATTTCTCGGAAAGACGCAATGAATCAAAACGTAGGTTTTTTAACGCGATTTTTTAAATCATTTTACAAGTAGCGTTTAAGTACGAATTATTATATATTTTTTAAACAAGTCAAGACTGTATGTAAATAAATAAACATATTTCCATTGTAATACAACATTGACTTATAAAATAATTCTTCTAAATTTTAGTAAACATTTTACTTCATTATCGTTAATCTTGGCTGTTTATTTTTACAAAGTAGCAAATAATAGTATTATGCAAAGTTATCAATAGTGATGTCCCAATGCCATATTATTAATCTACGTTGTGCACAAATTATTATATTGACATTGTAATTTACTTGGAAAAAACATTCTTCACCAAATATAACAACAGATAATAACTATTCAATCTAATCAAAGAACACAATAATCAATTAACAACTGTCGTAATCAATTAGTAACTTACAAATAAGTTTAAAAAATCAAAGAAAAATTATGATCACCTATTACATTGAACCAACGATAACTCATCATTTTTGTAATGATAATATTTGTTTTAAAAATAAGGTGATCCATATACCAACCAAAGTGTTGTTTGTATTTTGCCCTTTGAGCAAACAATAATTTTTTGTGCCTACAATTAAATAAGAAATTGGCATTGCTGACTTACTATATTTATGATACAAAACAGAGTAGTTTAACGAAATTCTATTCTTTATTAATAATCGGCTTAAAAAACACAGGTTGGCGCGTGGTGATGATCCGACTAACGACTAACATGGGATAGGTACTACAAAGATAACCGACAATAACCTATCTAACGCAGACCGTCCGGGACTTTGCGGACAAGCGCAAAGAGCCTGGCTTAAAATGCGTCTTGAGTCTATTCTCTAAGCACGCGTTTTATTAATAAGTCCACCCACACATCTAAATAAAATCGACTCCTCGAATGCGTCAGATATATTTTGTCACGAACTTCATAATCGTATAAATGTACAATTCGCGCCAATTTTCAATGGACTGTTGTAAAACTTGCAGGAATCGGCACGTCTCAAACCGCATACCGCCAAACATAAACATTTTATTGCTGTATTTAACTGCGGCGTTAAATAAAATCGTTTCAATGTTAAAGGTGGAACGTAGAGAATTTATCAATAACAAATATTTTGCAATACTCATATTTATGAATAGTTGATTTTTAATTACTTTAGAACTATAAGAGACCATAGAAAAATTATTTTACATTATTTGTCATCGCCATTTCATTTAATTACGACAAATTTTATTTTTTTATTTATCATCGTTAAAACCATGATTATCCAAATGGTTTGAACAAAAATAATTGTTAATGACAAAAAAATATAATAATTCATAGTGTGCGTAAAGTTGCACTTTTACACTCACTGTATCAAAAAATAATGTTTGCAACACGGCCTTAAAACTTTACACTCGCGCTTTTTATGAAATAGTTATTTTTGATTCTAGACATCTTTCACATGTTAAGTATCGAACACTACTTCTTAACACAACAAGCGTAAATTCTGATTTTATGTACACTTGCAATGTCAAAGTAAGAATTTTTTATTTTAATAATGTTTTTATTATATTTATTTTAAAAACTTACAAACGGCACGCGATTATGTCAAGTGAAAATATCAAGTGTGGTATTAAAAATACATAAAAAATACGTATGTAGTATTTATTTTTGTTGAAAACTAGACTAGAATTAGATTTTTATACAATCATACAAACATTTTTGCGAACTTATTAGAGACGTATCATCAAAGTGAATACTCACATAATATCATTTTCAAAGCATGATATTCTAAATGACATGCCGATCTCTGCAATTAAGCGATTCTATGGAGACGTCAAAACCGAGATTAGAAAAAAATTACTCGTACGTTCTTTAAACACAGTACTGTATAAGATTTTATGTAAAGAAAAATTAGTGAACCTGTAAAATACTCGAACTTGAAAATTGCGACGATTTGTTTAGCTCATTTCTTGCGTTTATTTTTTGATAAACATATCATCTAAGTCAATTCAATTCTTTAAAAAAATGTTAATATATATATTTAATCTGTATTTAATAGATCGTCGCAAAGTTTTGAACTCGAGCATTACTGGTTTCAACGATCTAATTCGCGCATAAGAAAAAACTCATAGTGTTTTTATACGCTTGCCAAAGTCCATATATTTTCAAAAATCCTCGAAAAAGCACCTCACAGATATGGTATTGATGATGAACGAATGAAACATACGACTTCTTGTCATTTTTCACAATGTGTGATTTCCATGCATTACAAAAAATCTTGAAATAAAATACGAAATTATACAAACGCTACCTGTACCACATATAGGTACGAAATAAATTCAATTTAACTTCGTTATAATTTCATCAACGTAATATTTTGATTCTCTAGAAACAATTTTTTGTTCCAAAATTAAAAATTTTCTTCATGCCTAACAACTATTTTGCTCTTTTTGATAATCCTTAAAAATGTTAGAATAAATAAACATTGAAAATATCATTGTTTGCCTGGCCTTAGAAACACTTGTACTTGCAACTATCTTATTTTAAACGTGATTTAAAAATAGATAGTAGATTTATTGGATGACGAATTGGTTGATAACAATAGTACAATCGATACGGTAGTTTATCATAGTCAACATTCCTGAATTTGTAGCTGTGAGCATAGGTGTATCATTCAAAGTTCGAAAGAAACTTGTGTAAAAATAGAATACTTTTAACTCGTAAGATTTTGAATTTGTATAGTTTAAATTTTTGTACAAAATAACACAAGTACAAATATAAGTTGTAAGTATATAGTTTTCTATGTAGATCAAGTATAATTGAATACTTTTCAATGCATTTATACAAATTTCATCTAAGATTCGGAGATTTTTTATTGCAATAATGTATATCTAAAAATATACGTTTTTTTGCAATTTTTTTTAATTACGTTTTCATAATACTACAATTTTACAATATAACATTTTTTAATACGAAAAATCCGTTTTTTCGAGGTACTATAAATCAAACTTTTCATTGTTTGAGTGATATAAATTAAATAATTATACAAACAAAAACAGCAATCTCAGGAATGAGGACTAAACCTTTTCCTATCTTGTACGCGTTAAAAATCCGTCACATACCTTAAACTTCTTTGTAGAGAATAATAGTGAGGATATATTTGTACAAAATTAACAGAAATTGTTCAATCGAATCTTCAAACCTTTTCTTGTCGCGGCATATTGGCCACATATTCGTAGGATAAAGAAAATTAAAGAAAAAATGGAATGGAAACAGTAAAACCGTAATAAGCTTTTAATGTGCCTAACGTCTATTAAAAATGTTCATATTTCTGTGCAAATATTTCGCTAAAGCGTAGATATACTCAGCGATCGCGCAAAAAAGATCGGATCACAAAAAATGCATAAACCTCATTACATAAAATGGATGAAAGACTCGAACATATTTTAGATGAAACTTTGTGCAAAATTATGGTTTATTAGTTTTGGAAATGACATTTCCCGATCCGGCTTACGAGATTTTTTTTTATAATACTATGTTTCCTTCGTAACGCATTTAATTGATATCATTCAATCACATATCAAATGCCATATATTAGTCGATTGTGCCAAAAGAACAAGTTGTTAGTAAGTAAATAATAATTTGTATAGAATAGCGGCACCATCAATCAGCTAGTTCGTGGTCAACTTTTTACTTTAGAAGAATCAACGAAAATTTAATATTGATATACAAGGAATGCTTAGTGGAGCAATTTCGCTTCATTTATAACGTACTTCTGATTCCTACGATATATCAGTTTTAGTACTGTGCTAGTTTAAAATATTTAAAGTATTAATTAAAGCTTGCATAAAGATTGTAAAACAGTGCCAAAATAGTATTGTCAAAATCTTTTGCACTAGCTTTGTCAACAATGTTTTTGCACTGTTATAAGATTAAAATTTTTATTGCGTAATTTTTCCTGTATAGTAAATGATTCTTTGAACCCAAAAACACTTGTAAAGAACTCACAAGTAGCGTATGATTGAAAAAAACATTTTGCAAGTAGTTTGCGTAAAATTGTCGATTGTTATGTGGGAATAAAATGAACTGTTTTACTATTAATTAATTTCTCGAATGAAATGAACATTTTCATTAACATTCAGTTAACAAGACTTGCAAAATTTACAAATTTTAAACTTTTCCACGCGTTTTTATTTATAGCGATATATACATATTTTTCAAACTATTTGCAAAAGCCAAATTTGTATAACAGCATACTGATCAAGTGAATCGTTGTTGAAATTTTTATACTAATGATTTATATGACTTTGTTATGAAAAAAAAATTATCGTAAACTTCATTTACGTTCAATAGCGTTTACAAAAGATATCAAAAATGAACGCTATGCATGTTATACATTTTTTAACTAACGCATGATAACGCTCGGCTCCGGCGTTCCACGTTTGCCATTGTATAAATATATTAATTTAATCGAAAAATTCGTGAAAAAGAAATCATTTTGTATTTAATAACGTCTCATCGAAAAACTCGATAGTTTCTCTGAAAAGTGTACTACGCGTGCCAATAAAAGATGCGCAACAGGGACGAAAAGTGTTAGAATCATCACTGCACTGTCGGCACTGAAAGTACCAGCCGCATTAAGACTTTGCTTGTACATATACAAAAGAAGAAATAGAAGAATCGATAATTAAAAAAGTAAAGAAAGAACCTTGTATGCAACTGTAATTTTAACTGTAGGTTAAGTACTTAATCGACTAGGCTAGAAATATTTGAATTTCGCATAAAAAGCAGAGTAAATGAAGTGAGGATAAATCAGTAGTATGGAAGCTAAGCATCATCGGGGTTTGAAAGGCCCGAGCTTGTAAAATACAGGACTTAAGCGTGATGTAATCAAACTATTTTATCGACGTAGCTTAGGCTTAGCCTTAAGGATTTAATGTTAATCTAACTAAGAGAAGCGAGATTCGCAAAACGAAGAACAAACAAACAAAAAAAAATGAAAAAAAGCATAGCCACCTCGGGGCTGCAGATTATGATCCTCGAGAGCTTATAGATATACGATGTATACATGACGTATATATGTTTGTTAATTAAACAATATTTAAGTGAAGGATAAAAACGCAAACATTTTGGCGACTCTGCGAAGATATCCGACGACGTCCCTCGTTATGGAAAATAATAAGAAAAAAAAACATGAAAAAAAAGTCAAAGAAATCAAGAGAGCGCTCTTATTAACTTTTGTTTCAAACTATGTCCTCATTAATAAACAGAATGTGCATGTGCCTGAGGCCTCATTGCTTTTCACGATAAACCCTTATCGATGCTTACCTTATTATGTATACATCTTTAGTTTTACTGATTTGTATTATATATCTCTCTACCTGACTATAGTTTTTCAATCTTTATTTATTTACTTTCTTAGTAGCTCTAAACCGCTTTGCATTATGTTATCCGAACCTGCAGCAATTAGAATCTATTACTCTCTAAAATTATTATATTTTTTTACTTTGCTTTCTTAAACTGTTTATTTTCATTAAAAAGTCGACTGTAATAAGTACTTTCAAAAACGATAGCTCTGATAGTAAAAAATAAAAAAAGAGTAAGACGCAAAAAGACGAATCGAACCAAACACGTGTTGATTTGCTGCGACCACACGTCAGGATATTAGAACGAGCCAACTGGAAGCTTCCGTGTGTGAACATGTACAAGAGTTGTCTTTATTGTAGAGAGCATTTTATGATTATGCTGGTTCGCTAAAATTTCTCAGGTGAAGCTTTTCTTTTTCTTTATCATAAACGGTAGTTTTAACGCACTTGTGTGAACAAAATTTTAAACTATTGTAAAACCTCTTGTGTCTTGTGCGTTTTTTCAAAGTTCATTGCTTGTTTCACTCTGTTCCTCTTGTTTTTTTTATTCTCAATTCTGTCTTCTCCGTTTCATCTTGTATCACACTTTCCGATGATTATTCTGACATTTGACAATAAAAATTATGACGTTGATAAAATTAAGGCTAAAACATATAAAAAATGTGTTGGAATAATGTTGACTTCGGAAAAGATGAAATTCAAAAGTGTATCTCTCATTACATCACTTTGTCATCGGAATCATATTATTCTTAGCAACGCACATATTTTCGCCGTTCATTGCATTTTGTAAGCGCATCTCACATTGTACAATGTATAATCTCTCTATATATCTCTTTCTATCTCTAATCCATACATATGCAGTATACATTATTCTCCTACTGATTGTCTCTTCCGTAGTCTTCGAAACTCTTTTGACTCTATACTACATATATATGCGATATATGTGTGTGTGCGAGTGTGTATATCGTAATAATCATTCTTTATATAGTTCAGCTGCGAAAGTTATGCCTCATATAGTCATATATTATATTTATGTATTACTACTATAGTAAAAAAGACGACTTATGCGTCTTGTTAGAATCATGCGTGTGTGTGTGCGTGTGTAACGAATCTTTATCACTATCTTATCATCACATGAAAACTTTGCATTGTATCTATCAGTTGGTTGTGTGCATTTTAAATTAGCGATATCACATATATATATATTACATATAAATCTTCGCGTTATATAGACTTGTCTACTGCATTAATTAGAGCCGAATTTCATTAGATTTCCTCTACCTTTCAGGGTCCCCCAGGATTAGACGGCATGAAGGTAAGCATTATTATATACGTCGATTCTCTCGGAGGCTGCGCAGGTCGATTGAAATTATACATACTGCTCGTTTTCATTTTTTCAGGGAGCTCAGGGTGAACCCGGCACTAAAGGCGAGCGTGGCGAAACCGGATTGCCTGTAAATATCAAACACTTTGACCATATAATATACTGCAAAGCTGCACCAGTAGTGAAAATATTTGAATAACAAAAATAAAAGTGCGGCAAGAATACACAGACATAGTAAAGTTGAAAATTTATGTATTTTCAGGGGACCGATGGCATTCCAGGAAACGAGGTATGACGTCTGTATAACGCAATGTTTTTAGACATTATTTCGATAGAGCAAACGCAAAAAAAACGTATTATAGAAAAAAAAACTATTTTGTCAAAGGAAAAGCGTTGTTTAATCGTAAATCATTACAGGGAGCACCAGGCCAAGCGGGACCGAAAGGCGATTCCGTAAGTATCTATCTTGAGCTCAAACGAATCGAGTAGAAAAAAAAACGAAAAAATAATAATTAGTGATACACTAGATTAAAAGAGAGAAAGAAAAAAAGGATTTAGTCTCGATCCCCATAATTCGCATGAACGACGCAGCATTGCATAAAGCAAAAATTCGCCCATAATGTTATATGCTGCCACCACTATGTAACTGATGGTCGACTAGTCGCAAAACGCGACCTTATGTATACATAAATACGAGTGTGAAATTTGTTATTTCTCTAATTATAAAATCGCGCGTAAAACTTGACATATATATATATAGAATCACATAGTCCTGCATCGTCTTTCACGCATCAAAAGTGTCTGAACTCGCGGTGAAACTCGTATACTGCATTTCTTTTCGATCTAATATAGTCAGGCACAGACATACACATAAAAAATACACACTAACTTCTTCTATGTTACAATAACTGTACACGTTTTCTTGACAATCTTTTGCATTGACGAGGTTGATTTTCATGCTTGGCCTTATCTGCACGTTCTTCTCTCCTCATCTTGTTTTTTTTTCTTCATATAATATCTAGTACATTAACTCGTGGAGAGAAAATGATTGCGAAAACGCTGCTTATATAATTATAATCTAGACTCGAGAGCAAATATTTTCCAAGAAGTTTTTTTAGTAAAAACAATATGTATAAGACATAGCGGAGAGTCTAGTTTATAAAGCCGGCGATAAAAAAAAATGTTTTGACTGCGCCTACCGATTGGCAATCCTCCGACGTAGACGCGCAATGAAGGCTTGCACGCTTCCAGGGACCTCAGGGCAAACGCGGCAAGAGAGGTGAAAAAGGCGAGAAAGGCGATCAAGGAGTACCAGGACTGGATGCACCTTGTCCTCTAGGACCAGAGGGTCTCCCGCTGCCAGGATGCGGCTGGAGGCCTCCTCCGGTAATCATAAAGATTCTCTTTTACGCTCCTGAAATATAACGTAGTTTTTATTAATATAATAGCATGCTGGTTACTGTGCTTTTAACAAAATCAAGCCCATTGAACGATCTCCCGAGATGAGGAAATATTAATTTATGTACCTCAAAAAGGAAATCCTTCAATGGACCTGCATCGAGTAGTTGTACTTATATTAATACTTGTCTAACATATAATAATGTCTGTGTGTGGTGGCGGGCTTTATGCTGGTTCAAACGCTGATACCTACTAAAATCAGGAGACAACGACACCCTCTTCTTCGTACGAAGGTCCGGAACCAGCCGAGACGGACTACGACGAGCAAGACCAGCAACAGGAGCAAGAACAGGAACAAGATGACGATGACGAGGAGTTCCCCGATGAGAATGGCAACATGGCTGAGCAATAAGATCGATCGTTGAAAATTATAATCAACTCTCGCACAAACGAGCGCTATGATGCCTTACCTACCCTCCCTATTCTTCATCTATAGCTTAATTCCACATCACCTCATCGCCGTCGCACTTTGCATTAAAAAAGAAAAAAAAACACGATTATTTAGAGTAATATTTAGACAAAAAAAAGCAACATACTAATACACCATATCTTAAGATTGGAACTCAACACCCGTGGTAAGCTTTCCTCAAGTTTCTATTATGAATATCCTTTAGTTGGCTTTATTTCTCAATCTTTTGGTGCTTTAGTGCTGGGTTTCCTCACTATTAATTATGTATTATATTAACACGAGGGTTGCATGCTGGTTTTCTAAACTTTTACAATAAAAAAAAATCTTTTTGGAGAACAACACTAAGGTTGCAAAAACAATAGGTACAGCAAGGTCTTATTCCACTTTGACATTATCTCGTTTCAGCCAAAGAGTAACATCTTACGTAAATGGTTGGAAGAAGAGGAAGAAGAACAATGAAAATCACAATGAAAGCTGTTCTGTTTCTGAGATGTATTCCAGAGGTCTTGGAACTGCATTCTTATTGTCGAAACATGACGAGCATCCACGTATTAACCAAAATTTAAAACCTATTTAAAACTAAATTAACAAAGCTTGCCAGTATGTGTTGTAAATAAATGTACTTACAGTGTTCAATGCCAATAGTGTGTGTGTGTACATAAAGAAATATTGATGATACTGTCAACAGAAGTGCAACAATAAGAATAGATCCAATGCTTGTTCGTTGAATCGATAAATATATAAGGCCAAACGTTTGAGAGTGGGACCTGACGCAACAATGCTGATACGGTTCCCAAGTGTAGCGTGTTCTAGCGCTAAATTCTTTGGTACCTCAAGGGGATAGTCAAAAGTGTTTATAGTTTATATTGCAAAAGTAAAATCAAAGTCTTAATGTCACACACTTTTATAGTGAACTACAAGACTTGCACTACAATAGGTGAATTTAACTTATTTGTATACAACTGCGTATGTGCGAAAAATATGTGACAATAGTATTTGTAAAGTGAACTCTTCATTCTCTGATCCTTGAATAGACTAAATCACTTCATATGCTAGCTCAAGGATAAAACAATAAAAGTATTAGATGTTATTTACACGGGTAATTATTTATAATAGTGTAATGTGTAAAAAAAAAAACAAATACCGTACTAGGTTCTTTATACAATTATATACAAAGTTATTTTACTGTATTTTATGTAATAATGACTATGCGATACATATATGATACTTTAAAGTCTCATAAAAGAATACTCAAAAATAAAAATATTCATTGCCAACTTAGAGTAGATTTGAAATTGATATATTAAAATTGTAAGATAATATGAAAAATTTTCTATAATACATATCATATAAATTTAATTATAACCAATTGGATAATTTTTATAAAAACTCTAGCCAACAAATGTGTACACATGTCAATAATAACCATTAAAATAAGTCTTTGTTTATATCACTAATAGTGCTAAGCTATTTTTATTTTTCACATTTTCCATAAAAGCGTTAAAAATAAAATGTTATTACAACACTGTACAATCATAAGACTGAATATGATGTATGTATACTGTTTCCTTTAATATACCTCCTTTTGATCCCTTATTAATGTAAAAAGTAATTATCACTTGAATAGCTTGAATTTTTTAACATACTTTTGTACAATCTCTTTTGGATATGGTTTGATTACTAAACAGG
This sequence comes from Cecidostiba fungosa, assembly GCA_900474305.1. Lineage (NCBI taxonomy): Eukaryota > Metazoa > Arthropoda > Insecta > Hymenoptera > Pteromalidae > Cecidostiba > Cecidostiba fungosa. Next base: position 17,640 of record UCOJ01001459.1, read on the forward strand.
TTGAAATATTTTCTGGCTGTTCTATCCATAACTTGTGACTAATATTATTTTGTTCTAATGTTTCGTGTAACTTATTTAAGCTTTCTTCGTTTGGTGCCTAGAAATGATATTTAAATATACAACTTTGATAACTAATTAAATGCTAGATATATTCGTCTTTAAAGGCGAAAATTTCTGCGACAATATAAAAAATACTGATAATACTAATATTTACTTCGAGTACCACTTTGTGCATATTATCTAAATCGGACAGGTAAGTTTGTGTGTCAGGATCATCGTGAAATAGGTGAGTAACTGCACTACAAGCATGACAAGCTTGTGCTATGACAGCTCCCAAAGGCCACTCCAAAGTCTTTATGAGATCTCCTCGAACAACAACATATTGAACTATACCTGCCATTCTAAAATAATACTATAATAATAAATTTGAAAATGTTAAAACTGTATTATGACAGTTATGCACAAGTCAGAACACTTACATTGGTAAATGGAAAAAAAAATGCTTATCTGTACAGATATACTACTTAATTAAATAGTAAGGGTTTAAAATTTGTCGTTACTTTTCAAACTCCATAAAGTATTATATAGTGTACGCATGCAACCGACCCGCGCACAGACGACAGACAACACACGTAAATAAACTACAAAACTTAGGTATGTGATAGGTTATGTCGAGCCGGCGCTGCTCTTCTTATCTCTCGCGTGCTATTCTATTGATGTAGATTTCTACGTTACCGATTGCAGGTCTTGCTAATTGCTAAACAATAACAATCATATGAAATGTGTAATAATGAATTCGTCCTGGATTTTTTATACCTTTACTTAGTAATTAAAATATAGTTCAGCCAGCTTAAGCCATCATCGTTAGATACTACTTAGTGCAGACGACGATAATAATAAAGCAGATATCAATATAGAGCAAAATATTACGAGAATTTATCCAGATCACTTTTTATATGGTGGATAGCTTGAGAAAGTATAGGCATAAAATAGAAGACCATGATTTATAGATACATCTATACAAGTAGATAATAGATACAAAAGAGACGGTTTGAATTGCCCCCTCTCACTCTCCTCCAATATCCCCTCGTCATTCTGGTGGCCGCAAAAGCTGCAAAAACCGCGATTAGGTATAGTCACGTATACAGTGATATAGATATAAGCCGTTCACCAATACGTCGTCACGGAAGTGCGAACTATAGCAATATTCGCTATACATACACGGCTTTGAGAAGGAGAACGTACAGAGTGTACAGTAGTATTGAGAGAGTATAGAGCCGGTTGCCGGTAGCCAGTTGCTGTGTGCCTACTCATTCCGAGCACTGTCGGCTTCGAGAGAAGACACGCATTCCAGTTTTTTTGCACTCTCCACGTTTTCGTAAGTAAAGCTACATTTTTCTTCGTTAATAATCTGTCGACTCTTTGCTTCGTTCTGTCTCACGTCAGTACAGTTATTCGACGGTTATTTCATGTTTATTGAGTAATTTTAACGTTAGCTATTCGCGACTAGTGATGGCTATTCACAACTGCTTCTTTGTGCGGTTTCTTATGTGGTCGACATCTCGCATCGGAGCAGTTATTCGACAGTTGTTTTGTTCGCATTATCATCTGAACATTAGCTTATCACATACGTGACTTGTACAAATAACACAACGGCTTCTTTGTGCGATTTCGTACTCTGTCGACATCGAGAAATTATAATAATCCGTTAAAATTTTTGCTGCCCTATAAGTACCTGAGTCGCGATGATAAATTATCTTTTATGTAACCTCCTTTTTCTCCTCCGGCCACAGTCTCTAAGGATTCTAGACGGTTCTCCGAGCCGAGAGTAGCTATGCTCTTCGAAGGTCATGCGCGCATCGTGTGTTGTACTCGCGTAATGGTGTGATACGCGTCCAATATATAATACATACATACAAGTATTTCAGAGTGTGCGCGTGCGTCATTTTTTGTCTCACACTTGCGCGATTCGATCGAACGTTGCTTATTGCGAGTGGAACTGTTGCGTTATTGTTTTGAATTTTTCATTACTTGTTAACCGCGCTCATTAGCATTCACACGTTTTCCGATTTCCTCCTCTGCACAGCGCCAACTTCTTTTTTTTTAATTGGCAAGATCACCTCTTACTCATATTATGTAGCATTTTCGATACTCCATACATTATAACGTATAATTATTTATTGCAGATATTTAAATCAACATGCCAGTCCCAGCTATTCAGAAGCCAGCTCCGGCATTCAAGGGAACCGCTGTTGTCAACGGCCAGTTTAAGGATATCTCGCTTTCTGACTACAAGGGCAAATATGTTGTTCTCTTCTTCTATCCTCTTGACTTGTAAGTAAAAGCCTATTTATGATTTGCTTTCTCTTGCAATTTCTCAAGATGTGTGAAAATATTTTCCCTTATCTCTATTAAAGAAAACTTTGCTGTAGATAAGGCAGGCAGCACATACACTGCTGTCTGGAGATTTATAATTCTGATTAGAATGTTCGATTTGTCACATATTACTGATATTGGATATCTGCATATTTATTGATTTAATATAATTTCTGATTTCAGCACATTTGTCTGCCCAACCGAGATTATCGCATTCTCAGACCGTGCTCAGGAATTCGAAGCCATTGGAGTGCAGCTGATTGCTGCATCCACTGATTCTCACTTTAGCCATCTTGCGTGGGTCAACACACCACGTAAGCAGGGTGGTTTGGGTGAAATGAAAATTCCTCTTCTTGCTGACAAGAGCTCCAAAATCGCACGCGATTACGGCGTTCTCGACGAAGAGTCTGGTGTACCTTTCCGTGGTCTCTTTATCATCGATAAGAAGCAGAACCTGCGTCAGGTCACCATCAACGACTTGCCTGTAGGAAGGTACGTAATTATTCTTTTATCATCATATTTGGTCTTTAAAAAGAAATTTTCTCACCAACTATTCTTGATTTTTCAGGTCTGTCGACGAAACTTTGAGATTAGTACAAGCATTCCAGTTCACCGATGAGCATGGTGAGGTATGTCCAGCTGGCTGGAAGCCTGGCAAGAAAACAATGAAGCCTGACCCTGTCGGAGCTAAAGACTACTTCAAGGACTCGTAAACTGGGGCATAAAAGTTATTTATGCAGAAGGCTAAACTGCATTAAAATTATTGATTACTGCACTTGTGTCGTACTATAAAAAGAAAAGTATTTCTGAACAATTCCTGTAGATTAGGATCCGTTTTTCGTTTTTGCCTTTATTCACTTTTAATAAACGAATCTCTTTTTTATACGATTTGTTCTCTTCTCCTCTAATCCTAGCTTCATTACCAATTCCAATTATTCCTTCAACGAGATAATGAATAATTTTACACTGTTTGAATTACACAACGCGAATGAGTAATACCGCAAATAAGCTATTAAAATTCTCTTCCGCGCGTAACTAACTATAGATGCAATAACGATTTTGATACAAAAGTCTCTCGGCTCGCGAGAAAATTATTTTTAGCCGATTGTTTATTTCCGCTTTCCAGTATATAAGTAGAGGCCTGTTCCATTGTGGTCGCGAGAGATGTATTATAAGCAGCCGACTAAAATAAACAGCAGCAGCAGATTAATAAAAGACCATAGGATATCGACCTCAATCCGAGTGGAATCAAAAATTTTTTTCCTATACAGAGCAGTATGTAATTTTCTTTTAACGACGGCTGCTACAATAACACAGGCAGGTGTAAAAGCGCGCGTAAACACGGATGTAGTTGGCTACTGACCGCCGATGAGCGCAGAAGCTCTCGTTTGTAAATAAACAGAGATAGCTATAGTATAGCGGTAGATCCTATATCTAAACCCAAAGAATGTGACCGCCGCATCAGCGCGCGCGCGAAGCAAGCTCTCCGTTTCCGCGTCGCAAGCTATTTTCGTCGTAGCGCGGCGCGGGCAATAGTTCTCTCTCGGAAGCAGCTTTTTAAGCTCCCGCACTTGTGCACATGCGGCCAGCTAGTATGGGCCGCTCGAAATTCAAATTCTCGCAGCTCGTTATAACCGTCATCAATAAGTGAAGTAGTATATACTTAGTTGAAAAAGCTCGGAAAATACAGAGGGCGAGCTTTCGGTGAGGAGTAATATAAATCGTGTTCCGGCCTCAGGAGAAAATTTGAGTACGCGTAAGTATATAAGCAGGCCAGTCTCGTCGGGGTTCGGAAATATGTCGGCTGCTCTTCCTCTCTCGCCGTCGCCGCCGAAAATAGCAGCAGCACGAGTGCAGCAGCAGCGGGCGGAAATCGGCACGAGACGTAGTTCGGACACGGGAGTTGTTGAGACGAGCGCGTGTATGATGGCCGTGTGATTTTGGCGCCGATATATTAGTCGGTTAATGGCCGAGAAGAGGAGCCCCAGTGCGGGCAAAGTTCATCAGGACGGAGCAACGGCGGCAGCAGTGCGTAAAAGACGGCGACGTTATGAGTCTGTTAGTAGACTGCCGACACCACCACCGGAGCCAATAACCTGCACCAGTAGTTTTCAACAGCTGGACCGGCTGCATTCACTAGTTGAGCAAATACTCGAGCTGCGCTCGAAGAATGTCAGGCTTTTTAGACGAGTGCGAGAGCTTGAGCGGATTAAAGCTCTGCGACGGCTTGAGAAGACTGGACTGGCTTTGCCTGCTGATGAGGGGGAGCTTGCGTTTGCTGAGTCGCTTCTTGGATCGCTACTTGAGTCCACACCCTGTAGCGCTACTCCCACTATTAATAGTAGTAATATTAGTAATAATAAGGCAAGTTATACACTATTATATATTCATCGCTTGGTGTACAATTAAACATCTTTTCTGTACGGTGTGCGTAAAGTGCAACTTTATGCATTTTACAAATTTTTAAAGTCGCTATTTAGGAACCATGAATCGAAAAACAGTATCCGGTATACACGGGCGAAGATGATTCTTCACTCGTGTGATTGTCACCCTCGCTTTGCTCGGGCGACAACCTCACACTCGTACGAGAATCAATTCTTTTGCACTAGTATCGAAAACTACCATGATAACGTCGGTTCCATTGAAGCCTACTTAATTTGCCATTTTTAGAGCGCCAGAGTAAATAATACTTTTTGACACACTGAGTGAGAAATTTGAATTCTCGTTACTGTATAGCGTGCGCGAAATACCGGATTCTCACACTCTATTCAAGGTGTGTGCGAAATTTTTGCTTAGGTTAATTTTGATAATATACGACACACGTGCGCAGTAGGTATTTTTCGGACACATACTTTTCTCACATTTGCTTCGCTCAGGCGATAAGCTGTATTCGTGCAACAATCACCTACTTCGCGCACTTGTATCGTAACATACTATTTTGACACACTGCAGTGTAAAAAATTCGATTTCTCGTTATATTATAGTGTATAGCGTGCGTGAAATACCGGATTCTCATACTCAATTCAAGGTGTGTGCAAGATTTTTATTTCGCGTACGCCGTGCACGGACAGTACATTTCGATACTAGTGCGAGAATATGAAGTTAGTCTTTTGTGAAAGTTTGAAAAGGTCACAGAAGGCTGAATTTTTTAACACAACGTGTGCGAAGCTTAAAGTAACTTAAGCTGCGTCAAAAAAGCGTATATGCTAAATTATTAGCATACGCTTTTTTGACGCAGCGTGAGCGAAATCGAGTTTCGCGCACAGTGTTCAAAACATACTATATTGAGTTGCGCTAGTCTTCGTAGGAACCAACGATAATACTACATCCCTAATTTACACAGAAAATGTGGATAAAATAGAAATTTCTGAATACCTTGATTTACGAAAATTATGTGTAATATACTTATACTTGTGCATAAATTTTACTTTTAATTTCAAGCTGTAGATAAATTACACAAAATTCTTAGCTGTATTGAGCTATCATAATATCACTGACGATTTGCAGACGGGCTGTCGTCAGCGCAGCAGGTCAATCGGCACCGAAGTACGACCTCTTCTACGAGCAGCAGCATCGAGCAACAAACGCTCCAGCTGTCACTTTCAGTACGAGTCGAGGCAAGCAGCCAAGCGGCACTCGATAGCCCAGGCGCCCTGTTCGCCCAAGGTCAGCAAGTGGACCAAAGTCAAGGCTGCCTTTAGATGGGAGCGCGCTGCCGCCGCCTTCCTCGAACAGGACAGGTTCCTCAGGCCACCTGCCGTCAGCACGGAGAGCTCCGGTAGCGGCCCGCCTTCACCCGGCTGCACCGTCCACTTGTCCTCCTCCACTGCATCCTCCTCACCGTCGTCCTCGACCGACGAGCTCTGTCCGAAGCTGCCGAGAACGAAGCCCAATAACACAGAAGCCGCCGTCGCAGCCGTTCCACGAACAAACGTAAATCACTCTTTTTACAAATTATATTTCTGCGTAGATTATCGTGCGCTTTATTGAATGCGGTGCGAATCGACAGTATGTAAAAGAGCCGGCCTGATTGAGACTACTCCTACTGACTGCGCAGGAAATAAGAGCAGCCGCCAAAACTCCATGGGCCATGGTCAAGGATATGATCCAGTCGCGCCGTGAGAGGATCAATCGTGGCAGTATCCGCAGTGAGGATGGCTACTCGCTCTCGAGCAGTCTCGACTCGTCAGCGGACACGCTGCTTCAGGACGCCGAGAAGCTTGCCCAGCAGCAGCAGCGACTGACTCCAACCTTGAGAATCACAGTGCCGTCGAGTGAGGAGTTACGCAGCCTCCTCTCGTCACCCGAGTCTGCTTCGACCAGCATCAACGACAACAACTCGCCGTCGACGGATGACGCAACGCAGCCGAGGCAGTTTCACAGGCAGGACTCCAAGTGGAACAAAGTCAAGCGAGCCTTTCTCTCAGGCCCAGGAACTGCCACCGTTTCCGTCCCGGCAAGCCCAAGTAGCAGGATGTCTACTGCTTTCTTCGACGGTTAGTAGTAGAGTGTAGTTCCTCGATGCAGCTGTCCAACTCTCGATTGAAGGAGTCGAGCTCGATGACAAGGGGACTCGTGGTCTTACTCTGTTCCTTCGCGTTCTCAAGCTTCAATCGGGCACAAAGCTGCTCGACGTTGGCCACTTCGGTTTTCACGTGCTGCTCGCTAGTCTCGAGCAGACAATCCGCTGCGGCGCTGGCGTCGTTGAGGCAGTTCAGAAGTGCTCGACTCGAGACGCAGCCCCTGCAGGTGCGAACCATCTCCACGGCCGTGTCGCTGCGCTCGCGAATCCGGCACTCGAGCTCCCAGAGCCGACACTCGACGCAACGTCGGCCAGCCGCGTTTCCGCATAGCCACACCTACGTATTTACGTGTCTTACTGTATTTCCGTACTTATGTATATGACGAACAGAACTCGTACAAACCTGCAGCTTCGCGGAAATCTTCTCGGCGAGAGCATAGCCCTCGAACCTTTTTCTGGCGCCGCAGACGAGACTCATGCCGCTGATCTCGTGGATTTTCCGCTGGATCTTCCAGCCAAGTTGATGCAGCTCGGGTGGATGATTATTATCGACTGCGTTCATCGAATCCAACAAAGCTTTGCTCGAATTTCGTGTCAGGATCTGCAGATCCAGCGCCTTCTTGCGCACCTTGGCCAGCTCGCGGTTGTAAGCGTCCGCCACGTTTCTCTCGCCCCAACACTGCTAACCGATACAACTTATAAGCATTTTTTGTATTAGAAGGGGTTATATACTCACAGAAACGGTTTTGCAATCCTCGTGCTTTTCTTCGCTCTTGCATTGCGAACTGAATAACCGCAGGCCTATTCGACAATTCTGTCTTGTAGTAAACTTTGAATTTCCGGGCGACACTAAGAATTTTAACAGCTGCATCGCTGATACGTCAAAATAACCTTAAAACGTTCGTTGTTATTATTGAAGATGAAAAACAAATGAATCCACACACCTACATCACGACAATGTAATTTTGTTACTAGACGGTGAAACCGGCCGAAGCTACAGCATGAGTGTCGAGGACTTGGAGAAGAGTATCGTCGATACTTCATCAGCAAACAGTCCAAACTACCAGATCCTCAACGACAAGCTCAGTGAGTGGGAAAAAGGAAGCAGTAAAAACGGCTCAGCACGAACTACTACGAGCTCACCCAAAGACAAAGACTCGGCCAACGCTCTACTCATGGGCGAGGAACAGCTCACTCCTGAATTCAAGAAAAAGTTACAGGAGTGGAAACGCATGAAGAAGATATCACCGGGTACGACCTCACCGGAACAACAGCAGCTCTTCCGGAGACGACTTACCGACTGGCAGATATGGCGTACGGCTACTAAGACCGAAGGGAAGACTAATCAGTCGACATCGGATTCGCAGGATTCAGGTTTGTTTTACTATGCTTGTGTGTATACTTGTATCATTACTGTGTGTATTTTTGTAGGAAAAGCACATCTGTCCGAGGAGTTCTTGAGGAAGATGGACGAGTGGAAGAAGATCAAGTCCACAACGACAGCAGCGCGTTCGGACGAGGACCAAAGTGAGAGGCGATCTTCTAGCTGTACTACAGAATCTCTTTCACAGAATATTCCAAAAAGAGGATGTGTTGTGGACGACAAAGAGTTCGTACCGCTGGATAATATTATTTCAATGATCGAGCGGGAACAGAAATTCATCGAGAAGCAGCGGGAAAAACTGCTCCACGAAAATTCAATGTATAGGTATGTAATATGTGTGCATATTAGAGTAGGCGAAAATTGATGTTTGAACATTTTGTTTCAGGCTCAACGAAATCAATCGCATTTGCGATTTGACGCCCGACAAGCGAGAAGTGCTCGTACACACGTCAACGGGCTTTTACAGATTCCAAGGTATATCGCAAGAATTCACGCGAAAATTGTACGAGTGGGAAAAGAGTCAAGGAATAGCACCGGAATACTCAACCTTTCAGTTGCTCAATCCAACGTTTAGAATTACCCCGGCAGACAGAAACGACGAGTCCAAACGTAAGTATATTATAAAAATAATTAGCTTAATTTATTCATATGCTTGCAATGATTTTTCGCTGTACAGGTGAAAAGGATCCGCAAACTTTCAAGCGTTCCAAGTCCATGAGCAGTGTCGTAGAGACCAGCCTACGAAGTAACACACCGATCCGGCAGCCCTCGAGTCTATCTTTGAACGACGCTACGAATTTAGAAAACGATGGTACGTCCTCGCATCAAACTCACTGTAGAATTGATGACCGATTACTCACAGGTCTTATATACATTGATTCTACTCTGCTTTCAAACACACAGCTAAACTGCGCGTAGACTCGAAGCAAACGATCGGCGAGGAAGAAATGTCCGAAGAGTTATTGGCTTCTTTGGACGATTCCGAGCCGGAAGCCGTGATCGTCGACATCGAGGATGTTATAGAAGAAACCGCGAGCCCTATGGCCAAGTTCCAACCACAACAGACTCCAGTTTATTGCGTCACTGCCAGCGAGACGACCAGCATCGCCATACCACTTGGTACGGTGACTGCCAGTCATGAACCCTCGCCTGTTATTCTAATACAGGCCGGAGAAACGCATCACGTGAGAATATTATTAAACCATATGGTATTATTATTCTATATGTACAATCGGTTTTTATTCGTTTTAGAGAATCAGAAAGCACAGAATTTCGCAGATTCGAGATGTCGAAACGGAAAGTATCGAAAACAGCTTGAAGGAACATATCAACGTTATACCGATACCATCGCAAATACGTATCACTCAGGTCGATGAAGTGACGAACGACGAAAACAGGAAACGGTAACGACGACTATTTTCATTTATTTATAATATAACTTGAGGAATCTCTTAATAGATTATATATAAACGTTCTTTCTGTCAGATTGTTCGAACCGAGCGATATCAACATTTGCGAAACGATTATCGAAGAGGAAGCGTCAGCCTCGCATATAGGTATAAGAGCTTAATTCAAGATTAAAATTATAAATTCCAAAATAGAATCTTCTCGTTCTAGAAGAGGAGTCTAGTCACAGTGTGAAGATTGAACCATCGGCCGGCACGAGCTTCGAGGAAAGAACACGGCCGACAGTGCAAGTAAGCTGCTATCTCTGAAATATATATAAAGCTCGAGGGCGTAACTGCAGCTATTGAATCGAATATGTTTTAGGAAGAATCATCAACGACGTCCGACTGTGGAGCAGCGGCGTCAAAAATTGCGTTCTCTCGTTCTAGCGACATAACCGAAGGTTCGATCCATCTTTTTCTTTCCTATACGCTTTGAACGATTTTGTTTTTAAACCACCCGTGTTTTGCCCTGTTGATTCTGCAGATAGCGTCGATGGAAACGAAGTGGTGATAACAGTCGGCAGCGAGAACCGCCGGCAGAGAAAGGTTTTGAAAACGCGAAGACTGACCGATACTCAAGTAGGCTACAAATGGCGAGAATCATCCGACAGGATGGAAGAAAGCTCGTCAAAGGAAGTAGAAGCAAACTCGGATGCTCTGACCGTCTCGCCCTTCCCGGAAACCCCAAGCGTCGAGAGGATCATCATCAACGAGAGTACGCTCAACAAGATCGTCGTACCCACAGCATCGAACGAGCAGATCTCGCAAATCGCTCACTCTGACGAGTCCAGCAAATCGCCGAGCAATAAGACTGCGAAATCGTCGGACTCGCGAAGCGTCTTCGTCAAAACGAAGCGCATAATCTTCTCGCCGTTCAGTCGTCGCAGCAAAGACGTCGAACAACTAACAGCCTCCTCGGAAACTCCAGTAGCGGCAGCAGCAGAGAAGATCCATCAGCCAACGGAGATCCAGCAAAGTCGCTCGAGCATCGACTGCAGACCACCGCTTCCACAATCGCCGATACTCTGCCGCAAAGAGTACCGACGTTCGTCGCCGAAGGAAACGGCACCGAGCATTCGCATGATGATACAGCGCTATAATCAAAAGCTACAAGAAGACGCGGGTAGCCCTGCGAGCAGCGGTAGTGGCTCGCCCATCTGGCGCTCGCCCAGCAGCGAACGTCGAGTCCGGACGCAGATGGAGCGGTACCAGGAGGAAGTGCGCCGGGCCATTTCGCCGCTCTCGGCAGCCGGTATTCAGAGAACGGCGCCATTAGAGAAGAGCGCGAGTGCTGGGCTGGTACAACCACAAACAGCAGGTAGGAAGAACAGCTTGCAGAACAAGAACCCCGAGATATTCAGCAACATCAAGCAGTCCTTGGTGCAAGAGTTCAAGACGCTACCGATCAAGAGTAAGAATGAGGCTGCGTCATCGGAAACTGCATCACCGGATGCAACGCCACTACGTCTGAGAGCGCAGAGGATCAAGAAGGCCAAGGATGAGTTCTTGTCGCGTGGTCCCAGTTGTTACTCGCATGACCCTTCGATGCAGGCCCGCGGCTCGAACCTCGACCTGTCCGACAAGTCTGCCAGCGCGGGTATGATCAACGTGGATCCAAGCACCTTCGAGAGGCTCCGTCAGAGCAAGACTGCGGCCACCGCTGCCGAATTCACGGGCACGCTCAGCAAGATCGCGAGCAAATTCCGCAGAGCCAAGCTGAAGAAACTCAAGGACAAAGACAAGGAACCTTCGAAGATGGGCACCGTCTCGATGCTGTGCCGGCAGAGTCTACTCGTCGACATCCTACAGCCCGGGGATGAGATGTCCAAGAGTTGCCCGACCTCGCCTTCGCCCAGTCAAAGGGACGCCGTTGACGAGCATTCGAGATTCAAGCAGCATCGTGACAGCAACTAATTTATCATTAGCAATCTTTTCAGCGTTGAGAAAAAAGCACACTCGATTGCTATCTTATAGATCGACTTTTTTTAATCGCGTGTTAAGTTATGTAATTCTTCTTCAGACGTATAGTCTCTCATTCACTCTTGGAATAATCAAACAATTATATTATCATCGCCTTGAATCACTCCACTTTTTTACGAGTCGCGCCTCTCTTTCCGCTTCTTTTGTATAAACATTCAATTTCCTTATATTCGAATAAGGATTTTTTAACCACCATGTACTTTTATGAATTTATTTATGATGACAATAATATATTACATATAAACCAGAAAACCGATATCATTCTACTCAATATTTTACTTCCATAAAGTGTAAAATTTCGTTGGGTCAGAGGAAAAAAAGCCTATTTGTCAGCGCCAAAAAGCTACTATGTGTAAATAAAAAAATGTGGCGAAAATTGAATCATAAATAATTGGGGTGAAATACATTACTATTATGCAAGGTCTTGCCTAAATGAATAAAAACACAAAATCCAGCTCTCTACAAAGACTTAACTTTGTCTACATAAACCGAGTGACTTTTTATCAGAGATAATCAATGGAAAAGAAATACCGCGTCGCCTGATGGGTCGCCCGGACCCCCTAACCCTTTTTCTTGCGCATGAAGGTTATTTCTTTTTCATTAATTATCTTAGAAATTTAAACTCTTCGGAATCAAGTAAAAAATCATTTCCTATGTAAAATTTTACGCTCTGTCGATTGGTGTAAATCATTTTGATGCAGGATAAGCGGCTCGCGAGATATAAGCAAAAATATTTTTGAAACGTCATTTTCACATAGAACCCCTTGACCTAGGAAGCTACAAGTGTTAAATCGTTTTTTCCGACCTCGAACTACCTAATAACCAAGTACAATCATTACT